>JAATLQ010037523.1:0-32017 GCA_013421005.1 Heliconius erato x Heliconius himera | reverse complement strand
CTACGGTCCCTGCATACCTCTTTCGCCACGTCCACTGTCATCGACCTCTTCATACATTCGCTCCGGAGGGTCCTCATGTTTTTACGTGATCTTCCCCCAGTATTTTCGATACTGTGTTTTCGAAAATCAACCGAGGTCTGTTACTTCCCTTACCTCTGTTACCACTCACTTTTCCATCATCAATCTTTTTTGCCATTCTTTCATCACACATTCGTTCGACGCGCCCAAACCAGCTGAGTGCGTTCTTCTTCATTCTCACCGTGATATCCTCGTTAGCACCTGCCATTCTGTGTATCTCTTCATTGCGAATCCGATCAGCTAACTAGCGTCGGTACCAACACTGCATTGTGTACGGCCAAGCTTGCAGTTGTGCTGACGTTTCGCCCTTTTATCAATGCTGCTAAGGTTCCGTAAACTCTATTACTAGCACCAATATGCTTTTCCACATCCATCTCGTATCTTCCATCTCTACTGAACATACTTCTCAAATATAATATTGCATTCCGTTCTTTCTTAATTTATTTCAAATACCAGAACCTTTGTCTTGCTTGCATCCGCTCCGCCACGTGCAACTAGCGAGAGTGCACTGTTAAGGCGTTCCCCCAAAGCGACGCGCACCTGTGTCCCCGTTGGTGTGCCAAGTGGCGACAAATGCGGCGTTGGGGACCGCCATCCAACACGCCATCTTGCATCTTGGGCTATATCGTTATAGCCGATTTTAACGTTTATTTTGACTTCATAAATCATCTAAAATATTTAAAAATTTGAATAATAATAAGCACGATAATGAGAGAGAACTCAAATACAGGAAGACTTGCAAAGATCAATATAAGCTTCCTACCTAATGAATAAAACGTAATTAATTTTGCCGTCATGATGAAGCAAGGACATATTTTATAGAATGTGTTTTTTTTTACTTTACACAAACAGAGACTGACAGTATCTTGTATAAAAAGCTCTGTTTTAATTTTAGATATGTTACATGTGGAGTGGCGCAATGCCGCCTTTTTTCTTGGTAAAAGACCAAAGAATTTCTTTTTACGAATGAGAATTGAACCCACAACCATCGTATAGTCAGACGTTTTCACACTGCGCCACTATGGCCTCCACATTATTTAATAAGCTAAAAAAAAAAGAAATTAAAATACATATATATTATTTTAACTGTTTTTTTGCTCTACATTTAAAGTGTAATGACTGTGGCTCTCGAATGGCACACAAGGCCGCGAGCAATTCGAACATTCGACGGTTTTATTGACTTTTATCAAACGTCTTCGTATAAAATTGGTCGTCATTAATAGATTTGAAAATAACCTTGTATTGAGTATTGGGCTACAGTTATCGTTGGAATATGATTGTTTCATAAAATAACTATAGAACCACAGCTTGCATTTTTTTTTATTTCCATATATGTACCGCCATTATTATTTTTTTTGAGGCCAGTCGTGGCGCAAGGGCACAAAGTGTGACTGTAAAATCGATTGATGGAGAGTTCGATCCCGACTCGAAGAAATGAAATATTTATTTACATTTATATTTTTATTTCTTCGCTCTGGTATCGAGACAAAGCGCGGCGTTCCGCCACTCAACACGTAATATCTACAGAACTCGGCGGAAAGTGGGGTGTCTTAACACTAGGTTTCCTCTGCTTACCCTGCTGTGTGCGGGATACAGAGTGAAGCTGATTTTATCGTATATTTTTTTCATATACTTCCTTTCACCGAAAGATAGGCAGAGTATAATGTTTAGGAAGGTATACAAATTTAAATCTAAAGGAAACCGGAAATACCTTGGCAATTACAGTCGTGGGTACGAGTCCCGCTAAGTTACTATGTCCCGCTGAAATACATATATAAAAGAGAAATTAATAACAAGACAATTTATTCTTTATTTTAGTACAAAGCTAAGAATAAACTTTTAGAAACAATCAATAGAGTACAACATTTAACCAGACCGGTAAATTTAAAAAGTTTAATGAGCTATTCCTAGAGCGAACTTTGAACTTATAACCATCGAGACTTTAAAACGATGCTACGTTACACAATTGAGTCATGCATTTTATGTATTTTTATATAAAAAAAATAATTAAATTAAATTAGCTTCACACAGCAGGGTAGATAAAGGGAACCTAGTGTTAAGACACTCCGTTCCCCACTTTCTACCGAGAAAGAACTCAGCGAGCAGAACTCAACGCCGCACTTAGCCTCGACACCAGAGCGAAGAAATGGAAATATAAATTTAAGTAAATATTTCATCTCCTCGACTTGGGATTGCAACCACAACCAGTCGGTTTTACAGTCACACTTTGTGCCATGCCATTTAAATAATTAAGTAACACAGGGGCAAAATCGTGTGATTGTAAAAGCGACAGGTTATGAGATGAATTCCCATTCGAGGAAGCGAAATATTTTCATTTCCTCGCTCTGGTAAGGAGGCAAAGCGCGGCGTTGAGTTCCGCCATTCAACACGCATCTCCTCGAGTGGGGATCGAACCCAACCAGTCGGTTTTACAGTCACACTTCGTGTCGCTGCGCTACGACTGTATTTTTATATTATTATTATCATTATTTTATATACATAAAAATATTATATATATAAAGTAAGATTTATATTAATATTGTATACATTAATCAAAGTATGATGATTTATAATGACTCCGTTAGCATTTGACTTTTACTTAATAGACGTCATGTTTATAAAAAATACGCTTTCATTGCGCAGTTGAAATGTTTAGTCAATATTATCGATTTCATGCTGCGGGTCGTGAGTTCAAAGCTCAAGAGGAAAATTATATATCATTTAGAATTAACATAATATATTATAAATTACTAAAGTTTTTCAAGCAAATTTTCAAGCAAACCTAACTATTTTGAAGAAAGTAAAATTTACATAAATTCTATTGTTTTAAAAATTACGATGTATAAAAAAACCTTTATAAATAAACATATTAAAACGTAGTTGGTAGTAGTTCTTGCAGTGTCTTTTACCAACTGAGATTGAAATTGAAGTATACGTTTAAACATACACATAAGGCCATTCATGTAGCTTATATAGTTTATATAAAAAACACTAGTATATCCAAAACAATGTGTTTTTCTTTATCTATTTATTTAAAAACACGTAAAACGTACGTTTATTGTATTATTTAACAAATATTGGCAACAACTGAACTGAGGCCAGTCATGCCATAGACACTCGTTTCATCACTCTGGCAACGAGGCGGCGTTAAGTTCCACCACTCAAGGCACTGCCTCCAGAAGTCGGCGAAAATGTGGATAAGGAAGTGTCTTAATAAGAATTAAGTATTTTAGCTCTAGGTCCCCAGGTTCCCTCCGTCTACCCTGCTGTGAGCGGAATACAGCATGAACTGGATGGGTATGAAATTAGAATATATTTTCATCTTTTTATTGTATAATTCACAGGACAAGTTTTCATTTCGAAAATATTTATATATCTGTAATTGTATGTTGTGTTATGTTGCATTTCTATTAAAGGTACAAAAAATATACTTTTAACTAACATTGCAAGGTGAAAACAAAAACTAGCCACATAGACAACCTAAATTCCAAATGTGTCAAGTGTCTTAATGGTAACGGAGTGACTTAACACTTGGTTCCCTTGTTCCCATTGCCTGCTATATGCGGGATACAGCGTGAAGCTAAAAAATTTAGTGAAATTTACTCGGTAATCACAATCATCGTCAATTAATTAAATATTCTTACAATAAGTCATAGTAATATAGTGTTTTACATGATTATGAAGTTATATTTAATACTGGTTTCCGCCAACGTCCATACCACGTTGAACACACCGGTTCTCGTCCGATCACCGAAGTTAAGCAACGTCGGGCGCGGTCAGTACTTGGATGGGTGACCGCCTGGGAACACCGCGTGCCGTTGGCTTTTTATTGTTTATTTACAAATTTTTTGGGAAAATACCTTTTAGTACCCGTCTGTGCTTAGATTAGATCATATAAATAGAGACGGAGACGATCTTTATTTTTAAAATAAATACACTACACTCTACATTTTACTCATAAGGAACAATATAAAGCACTATAATTTTATTTTCTAGGTTCCCTCTGCCTGCTATGAACGAGATACAGCGTGAAGCCTTTTTTTATGAATAGTCAAAAGGCACATAGGAAGGTTCCCTACTTTCCGTCAAATTTTTCGAGACATTACGTCCGCCGAGATTTTGCCTTGGTAACAGAGCAGAAATGAAAATATAAATTGATAATAATTAATGAGGCGTTGAGTTCCACCACTCAACACGCAATGCCTCCAGAACTCGGCAGAATGTGGAGAACAGAGTGTCTTAACACTAGATTTAATCTGCCTACCCTGCTGTGTGCGGGATTCAGTGAAATTATTATAACTGTTGGCATTTCTCTTTATGTATTATGATTTATCTCGCTTAGAGAATGGTAGAACGCATAGAATGATTTTTGAAAAAAAAAACCATTTCAAACGATATTGACGTATTTCATCTTAAATGTATGCCCATTAAACGAAAGTAATAAAAAATTACATCATCATGTAGTCCAAGAACAAAATAAAAAAACTTTTTCACAACGAAATTCCTTAAAAAAAAAGTACTACTAATAATTCATGTTTTGTAAAAAAATCGTATATCCGCAATTTATATAATTTTTTTTTAATAAAAAAAATAAAACAAAATAAAAAACTTTTTCACAACGAAATTCTTTTAAAAAAAGTACTACTAATAATTAATGTTTTGTAAAAAAATCGTATATCCGCATTTTTATATTTTTTTTTCTTATATTTAATATGTATAATTAGTAAATGTGTGAACAACAACACTAATAAATAATACAAAAAAAAATGTTAATAAATGTCATATGTTTTTTAATCAAGAAATATTTCATACATTTTTTATGTTTTGTATTAAAGCTTATTTTAAAATTACTCATCGATTGTGAAATTTGACATTATGCTTTTGCGTTTCAAAGTAATGGTTACAAAATAAAATCTATACTTAGATGGCCGCGTTACTAATATCCGTTAGCTATATAGGAATATTTATTTTTAGCTTCACACTGTATCATAGCAGGGAAAATTAAACCAATCATATCAGTCAACACTCATAATCTTAGAACTTAAATCCTGACCCTCAAGGGCCTTTAGATCTTCACCAACCGATAGAGGGGAATAGATATCTAGATAAAAGGAAGAAAAGGAGAACATTCATGAAAAATTTAGCTTGCATCCAAATTGTGCAGTTTTCCAATCTGAGCTTTATGCTTTAGTGAAGTCGACACAAAAAGTAGCTCATAGTGATATTCAAGTCAATACCTTCAGTAACAGTTAGAAATCTGAACTCAAGGCATCAAATCAGAAGGGAGAGAATCAGGGTAAAGCTCAAAACTTATAGCATTCTAGGACCTATATCATCAGCGAAAGGGAGATATGGGAGGTACCTGGAATGCAGTGGATCAATGGAGTCCCCGGATGCGGTAAAACATCATGGATTCTAAAAATCTTCAACTTGAAGTAGTTATATCCTCTTTAGTAGAGGTTATGATCACTTCGGTTATACCTTCCACATTCCGAACCCACTATCCTCCACTATAACAAAAATAAAAGAAACTAAAAAAAAACATAACTGTATATGAATATTGTAAAATAGTAAAATTGTAATAGATATAAATAATTATTAGATATTAAGTTAAATGTGTACAAAAAGACAATTTAAATATATCTGGACTCTTATAGAAAAGAGAAATATAGCTTACATTCAAATTAAAAGAAGTTATAACACAGAAGTGTTTATTGTTATCCCATAACTGAATTTGCCTGTGCTATAAATTATAAAAGAAAAAAGTCTGAATAAATTCGAATTCGAAAAAAAATATCACTTATTTTATTTTTGATATACTCATATGATTTTGCGTAACAAATGTCGCCAAAACAGAAATATATTCTTACGCTTTTTTTCTTTAACCATAAGAATAATCTTGCTTTCTTGAAGACCGAAGAAGTACCTTCTTATTCCCGACTGCTAAGGAAGGGTTATGTTTTTCGCGCGTATCTTGTATGTATGTAATATTCTTTATTACCTCATATCTCCAGAACCGCTGAACGGATTTACATAATTGGGGTATCGTTAGATTCGTATTAGCAGCCCAGGTGTTCTTAGATAGGTGACGTTGAATAAAAACAATCATGGCGGCTGTGGGACGCCATTGGACTTTGTGAAAAAAAAATTCCTTTCGAATACCACAATATGGGTCTCAAATTCAAGAGCTTACTACGAGGATTTCAAAAAGGTATATCATGATTATGATTACCATAATGAATTCTAACAAAAAAGTGAAAAATAAAAAAAAATATTTGTAAAAACAAAAACCCCGACTGCATAAAACTAAAAGGAAAATAAACAAGTCCAATAGTTTATTAGGATTAACAGTTGGGACCTATAAGTAATTCTCCAATCAATAAAATTATTACCAGGAACCCCGCATAATTTAAAGAGGTCCCGACTGTTAATCCTAATAAACTATTGGACTTGTTTATTTTCCTTTTAGTTTTATGTAGTCGGGGTTTTTGTTTTTACAAATATATTTTTTATTTTATTAAATCTTTCGCGAGCAACATTTTGACAGTAAAGTTCGCATGTAAATTTTTTAGAAAAAAGATTCAAAATTTACTTTAATTTTAAAATTTTTATTTATACAGCTAAATTTGTATACTATAAAAAAACAAATATTCACTTTATTCCAAAATTCTGTACGAGTTTTTTAATAAATCTAATTTGTAGTCAAATTGAGATAACTAACAAACTTTTATATCCACGCCGTATCCCGGACAAAGTGTAAAGTAGAAGTAGCAAGCAAGCAAGGAACCTGGGAACCTAGAATCTCATTAAGACACTGTTCCGACATTCTGCCGAATTCTCGAAATATTGCTAGTTGAATGGCGGAACTCAACGCTACGCTTTACCTAGTTACCAGAGCGAAGAAATGAAATGAATAATTAATTCCCCCGAGTGACACAACCGTCTGAGCCCCCGTGCCACGACAGCTCAGTTAATGACATTTCATTTTTCGTTATATTCTCTTTCTATAACTCCCACCATAGGTGTATTGGGTTACATTGAAACCATTAACGTGATGTACCTTCCTCCATAATAGAATATCCAACACAAAAATATTTTTAGGGTTCCGTACCTCAAAAGGTAAAAACGGAACCTTTATTCACGAATCACTTTGTCAAATTTGAAAAGCCTCGGCGGACGAGTGCCACTCGCGCTTAACCGGTTTTTTTCACATAAAAACCATTAGTTCCTTAGTTCAGCGCGTCGAACCAAACATTCAGTTTTATAATATTCTAGTATAAATATTTATGTATACCTTATTTATAAGCTGACGTCTATCAGTTACCTAAGAAGCCGCTATATATAACAGGCGCGAGACACGCTGGTTTATAGCTTTCGAATAACAATAGGAAGAAAAGTGGCTCCAGAGGCAGTAATGAGGCTGTTACATACGAATATATGGACTGGTTCCGTTGAAAAAAAATAAATTATAGCCTATCATTTTATTATACGTATGTATATGTACGTTTCAGTGATTTACGTTTGTAATAGTTTAGAAGAGAAGTTAATGATCGTGAAGTTGCTTTACGTGGTGTTATGTGGTAGATTTTTTTTTACTTTCATATGGTAGGGTAGGCAGAGGGAAGCTAGTGTTAAGACACTCTGTTCGCTATTTTCCGTTAAATCATGCGAGACATAGCGTGTTGACTGGCGGAATTCAACGCCGCGCTTTGAGTCGTTACCAGAGCGAGCCAGTGAAAATATTAACTTTTACTAATTCATTACCTCGAGCGGGAACCGAACACACAACCTTACGCCATTACAATCTAAGGCTTGGGCTAATATTGGCCTCTATCTATGTAGTAGATTTACAATTGAATTTTTATCTATTTTTATTTTACTTAGAGATTTTTTAAGTAACTATTATATAAAAATTTTAGTATGGGACTGAAGCCGTCCCCCAAAACGTACACTTTTTTTTCAGCTTCACACCGCATCCCACAGGCAGAGGGAACTTAGTGTTAAGAAACTCCGCTACCCACTTTCCACCGAACTCTGGAGGCATTGCGTGTTGAGTAGCGGAACTTAACGCCGCGCTTTGCCTCGACACCAGAGCGAAATAATGGAAATATAAATTTAAGTAAATATTTCATCTCCTCAAGTGGGGATCGAAACCACAACCAGTCGATTTTATAGTCACACTTTGTGCCCCTAAGCCACGACTAGCCTCTAACATACACAAACACAAATAAAGTAAAATAATAACAACGGGGATTTTTTTTTACCTTATACTGTACCCCGCATATTATAACAAGTTAGGCAAAGAGAATTAGTGTTAAGACACTCCGTTCCTTACTTTCTACCGAATTTTCGAGATATTATGTGTCTTGCTATTTACAAGAGCGGGTAAAATATGATAAAAAATTGCTTGGAGTTTTTTTTTTTTATTTCACCCCCTGTATACTGCATATGGCACAATAGGCTGAGGAAACCTAACACGATAACGTGCAGAGTTGAGTTCCACCACTTAATCTTGTTTCAGAAAATTCAATGGAAAACAGTGAATGGAGTGTTTTAACATTATCACTCTACCTTTCTTTTTTCTTTACACATCTTCCACAAAAAAACAGGGTACGTAGGTGATAAATGATCGAAAAGCAATAAAAGTCGAAGCTAAACGTTAGTCAATATATTTAACCTACTAACTTAACATTAACATAACATTGGGCAAACAATTTAAAATACAATTTCGTATATTTTGTAATCAAGGACAATGGTAATCAGGTAATCAGTGTCACTTTATGTATACGTATTTGTCACGCTGCTCAAAAAAAATATTAAAAACGCCTTCATACGGCCTCATTAGAAAATATTAGAGGTTTGTATTGGTTTTAAACAGCTATTTATTATATGACGTCATTGTGTTGTTGTGATTTCTCAAGATTTTTGTGGGTTCGAATTTGATTTGGGGAATATATCGTTTATAGTTTAGTAAAAGTCTAGTTTAGAATGTCATTAACCTGTAAACAGATATAGGCGCGGATGTCTCGGCCATTGGGTGGTGCGTGCGAAACACGACGGTTGTGGGTTCGATTCTCACTCGGGAAAATGAAATATTTAACATTTTCATATTCTCACTCTGGTAACGAAGGCGGAAAGTAGGGAATGGAAGTGTCTTAATAGGAACGGATTGTTTTGACACTATGTTCGCTTTACCTGTCCCGCTATACGGAAAAAGGGCGAAGCGAAGCGTGACACACAAAAATTATTAAAATAAAAGTGATGAAATAAAATAATCGTGATTTTTGTTAAAAAATATTAATTATTTTTAGCGGTTTAAGCGCAAATGAAATCTCTTTCAATGTCACAAAACTGTGTAAATAATAGTTATTATTGGTGTGATATTAACAGCGAGGCCTCTTTGAGAGCGTCGTGACGACGTTTTGCAATAGAAAAATGCCTTATCTGAGTGCATAGCGTGTGGTTGTGCGCGCGACGGTAGTAAGTTCAATTCCACTTGGGGCAACACAATATTTTAATTTTCTCGCTCTGTTAACAAGATACCGCGCGGCGTTGAATTCCGTCACTCAATAGGTATACCACGAATGTTGAACGGAAAGTGGGCACTTTTGCTGATCCTGCTATAATGGATACAGCGTTATGGTAATAAAAACAATTGCAACATATGTGAGTGTTGGTTCGAATTCCGTTGCTAACAATTGAAATTTAAAGTGATGTAACTTTTTTGGAATATCAAAAAAAATACTTCAAAAAGTAACTTTTTTAGATATTCCATAAAAGGTTTTTTTACGTTTTTTTTTAAAGAAAACGTCAAAAATATATAGATAGGATGTTAATTTTTTTTTTCAGCTTCACGTTGCATCTCGCGTGTAGACAGAGGAAGCTTAATATTAAGATACTCGAATCCTCAGTTTCCATCGAATTCTGGAGGAATTGCGTGTTAAGTGACGGAACTCAACAAAGCGTTTTGTCTCAACATCAGAGTGAAGAAATGAAAATATGAATATAAAAAATATTTCATTTGCTCGAGGAGAAATCGAATCTACCACCTGTCTCGTATACAGTTACACGCTTGTGCCTATGCGCCACGACTGGCCTCATATAAATATAAATTTGATTGTATTTTTCCTTGCTGAGAAATAAATAAAAGTTTAAAAATGTTAAAAAAAAACAAAAAAAATATTTTGCAATCTCAAGTTCCTGAGATCGTTAAGAAACTTTCACCAATTCTTCAGCATAACAATATTTGTATTAGATATTTTTAAATAAAAAGTAAACCTTTATATGCAATCAAAATATCTTAACTTGCCTTCGGCAGAAAGTGGGGAACGGAGTGTCTTAATCCTAGTTTCCCTCTGCCTACCCTGCTGTATGCGGAATACAACGTGAAGCTGATAAAAAAAAATAACTTGCAATTACGAACATGTACTTACAGTGAGAATGTAAATGACTAACTACTGTGCTACTACTATTATATTTAACATCTCTAGCAATCATCATAACATGTGAAATAGGAATTTAGGTTAAGTTATATTAATGTATGAAAGATCTCATTTTGTAAGAAGATATTAGTATCTTAGTATGGCAAATAAAACCATGGTGATGCAATGGAGGTAATGTTTGAACGTACACGCGATGATTGTGGATTCAATTTCTTTTTAGGAAAATGTTTATTTTGCTATGCAGATGGGGATTTATAAAAATTAAATTAAATTAAAATTAAATTAAAAATTAAATTAAATTAAGGCCGGTCGTGGCGCAGCGGCACGAGGTGTGACTGCAAAACCGACTGGTTGTGGGTTTGATCCCCACTCGAGGAGATGAAATATTTACTTAAATTTATATTTCCATTTCTTCGCTCTGGTGTCGAGGTTAAGCGCGGCGTTAAGTTCTGCCACTCAACACGCAATACCTTATAAATTTATAAATATATATATAAAAAAACAAGCCAACGTGATACAAATTTTAACCGTCGTTTTTTGTGGCATATACAGGATATAGCTTAAAACCTTAAAAATGCAGAAAATATTTAAATATTAATGACAGATTCCAGCTGTTATTATGAACGTAGTGCTAATAATAAATAAGACTTCAATATAAATATTAAAAATAAAACAAATAAAAAAAGTGTTAACTTTAAAAATGTAAAAAAATATTTGGTCTAGTTTCTTAAAAAGATATTGCAAATGTTACATATTAAAAACTTTTTTTTTATAAAATTTTGGATGTCTTGGATGTAATAAACTTTATCATCTTAAGCATTTAAGTGTTACAGCTTTCTTCGCCAAGAATTAAAGCAGCATTTTTTTTTACTATGATGTAAGAGAAAAAGGGAAAAAAACGAAGGGAAGCAATACTTTAGAGCGAATATTTAAAATTTTTAAATATTCTAAAATTGGTCAGAAATGAGTAAACTGTAAACGGTTTTGTTCCCCACTTGAGAAAATTAAATATTTATTTAAATTTATATTTTCATTTTTGGGCTGTCAACACACAATACCTCCGGAATCTAGCGGAAAGCGGAGAACCTAGTATCTTAGCACTAGGTTCCCTCTGCATATTTGTTTTTAAATAATAAAAAAAACTAATAAATATATCCTATACCTCTAATATAATTATAGTCACAGATATTACGTTATACAGTGAAGAATCTGCAACTTTAATTGGATACTTAAAATATTAGGACGTGTGCTATAATTAACTAATTAAGTTATTTTATATAATCACGTCTAAAATGCTGACGACTAAAGAGATCGTAGAGCAGTGGTACACCATCTGACTGTTAACGCGTTGGTTGTAGTTTCAAATTCCACTCTATAAAATAAGCTATTTTTATTTTCCCACTCTGATAACACAAAGTGGGATATAGAGATTTTTTGAATTTAGAAGAAGAATTAATCAAGAGACTGGAAGAGAGTAGTTGAATGTGTGCTCTCGGAAGAATTAGAAAAACATTAAGGAATTGAAGGAGGTAGCGAAAGGGCAAATGAATCGCTCGAGAAGACCACATATGCGAGCGAGGCGGCTGGCGAAACCAAAAGGCTTAGCCCACAACCCCAGCCGAACTGCACTCGGTTGTTGTCTATTTCAAGGATGAACTGGGCACAGGACAAAAAGTGCTCGCCCAAATAAGAGAGGTCAAAGCGAAGGAAGGATAGGTCAGAGAGAAAAGGAGCGGAAAAATGTCAAGGAGAGACCTCAAGATAGCAAGCGTTAGGCTAAAAGTCGAAGAGGTGAAGAACAAGATTCTTTTTCTGATTCTCTGGGAAGTCCCGGCGTACAATACGGGCGCCGTCATTCCGAGCACCAGCCATGCCGTCGTGAGGGTGTCCCCCAGAATGTGGAACCGAACTGTTACGGAGGAATCAAATTGATCTGCAAAAAATAAGAGTGGCGGGCTTCTCCCCACTTGTGCAATGCTAACTCTGCCTAGGTTACGGGCACGGCAGGTGGTTCTTCAAAGAAACCCAGGTGCAGCTGCTATGACCCTACTGGCTCAACAGCGTACCACCAAACCCGTTATAACAGCTTATCTCGGACATAGAGGGAGCCAGCGATGAAACATAGATGATCCAGGTGCTAAGAAATGTTGTCTGTCAATCCAGTCTTACGTTCCGATAGTTCAAATAAACGTTAAAATCACTGTTGGTTAAGTTTTATTCAAATGCGAACGCTATACTAAGTTAAAGGATAACTTTGGATTTTTTTAACTAGTGTTTTAAATGTGTAAATCAAAATCTAAAATGGAATGTAGAGTGTTTTTGATAGCTTAAAAGAAATTCATAAATTTAGACAAATATTATTTTCAGGTTTTCAGTTATTTATTTTCAGCATTGGTTATCCTAAAAATTTTAAAGACATAAAAAGTCTCTGAGCAAGTCAGAGGAACGAGGATTAAATAAAAACCTCATACAAAGTAAAATTTGTGAAGCTGCATCATGATGGTACCAACATTTAAGCCAAAACATTTAAATGAAATATAACGAAGTCAAAAACAAACTAGGAGATAAAAGGTTAATACAAATTTAAAATAGACTTACAAGGCTACTTCGTAACCAATCGTATTATATGTAAGAAAGTCGTCATTAACATTATTTATACACTTATTTATAGTATTTTAAAGTCAAGGAGGATCAAATATAGAAATAACCGAACTATACTGTAGAAAAACATATTTAATGTTAAAGTTGATCTTAGTTTGTAAACAAAGAATGTTATTTATTAACACTTCCTTCGTAATGTCTATATTAAGATTGATTGCACCATATTTTTTAAAAACTTATGATGCCGACGTGGCATCGTGGCACAGTGTAGGACTGTATATTGGAATAATAAATAAAAAATATATAAAATCAGCTTCATGCTGTATCATGCACACAGCAGAGTAGGCAGAGGGAACCTAGTGTTAAGGCACTCCATTCCCCACTTTCTGCCGAATTCTGGAAGCATTGCGTGTTGAGTGGCAGAATTCAACGCCGCGCTTTTGCCTCGACACCAGAGCGATGAACTGGAAATATAAATTTAAGTAAGTTAATTAATATTGGAATAATAATAAAATTATTTATTGGAAATTAATATTAGTGCGAAAATTGTGGGTTTGATTTCCAATCGGAGAAATTCTTTGAATAATTGATTCTGGTAACAAAAGAAAACGCGGCGTTGAGTTCCGTTACTCTTACGAAAGTGAGGCGGTATGTTTGGCATGGAATGTCTTAACACCGTTCCCTTTGTCTACCCTTCTGTATGCAAATCCAGCATGAAACTAAAGAAAATAAAAACTTCCTCGACAATATCTATATTAAGAGTGATTGCGCCATATTTTGAAAGTTTATATAGTTTGGAAAATTTTAGATTATTTTAAAACATATACAAAAATATAATTGTAGAGTTGTATTTAAAGGCCATGAAAGTAAATGGATTCACGTATAAAAATAAAAGAATGGGTAATATAATATTATACATAATTATTTAAAGTAACTGTAAAAAAACATATTATTTTAATATTAAAACGCTTAGGAGCAATATCCTACTAATCCTTACTAATGCTACTTCATATTAATATTGTAAATATAAAGATTAATCTCGAGTTTGTTCCACATTTACGCAGAAACTATTAAACGAATTTAGACGAAATTTTATATTAATTTATTATATTTATTTTATTTGGCTAATATATAACAATGAGCTTAAGTCGGCGACGCTATAGAGATTTTGTTTTTATTGTTCGCTTTTTGATTATTTTTTTATTATATTTAGCAAGTTAGTATGGTATTCACAAAATTTACAAGTCACAGGCTAATATTTTATTATTTTTCTGCTTTTGTACAAGGATGATACTGATATGACTCTACTATAGATAAAAAAGGGGAATGCGGTACCAATCACTAATTGAAAAAGCTCAGTGCTGAAGACGTATGATAAAATAAAATAAAAAATATACCAGAATTATACATATTTGTAAACATTTTTAAAGTGTTATTCCACACTTAGATAAGAAAAATACTTATTTAAAATGTGAAAGTAGCGGGACTCGAACCCGCGCCTCCTGGTTCGAGTCCCGCTACGTTCAAATTTTTATTCGTTTTCTAAATGAGTATTATACATTATTTTCTTAAGTTTTTAGCTTTGCACTGTGTTCCCTATAGACCGTGGGTATGCAGAGAGAAACTTATCCTCTTTCCACTTAACTTTTGAAATATTATATTTTTTTAACTTTACTCTGTATCCCGCATTTGCTATATGCGGGCAGGCAATGTAAACGGAGTGTCGTAACACTAGGTTCTCTACCTCACTCCGTTCCCCATTAACACTTCTGTCCACAACTTTCCATCGAATACTTTGAGACATTGCTCTTTAAATGGGGGAACTTAACGTCGTCCTTTACCTCGTTGCCTGAGGGAGGAAATTGAAATACTTGCTGACTATTTCATTCCCCCTAGAATTTTCCATCGAAAAATTGATGGAAATCAAATCCACAAGCGTCCCGTTTACAGTTAGACTGCTATGCCGTTGCACTATGACTCAATCTAATTATACTAAAATTAAAATTAAATAAGCTTCACGCTGTATCCCGCACACGTCAGGGTAGGCAGAGGGAACCTAGTGTTAAGACACTCCGCTCCCCACTTTATGCCGAATTCTGGAGGCATTGCGTGTTGAGTGGTAGACCTCAACGACGCGCTTAACCTCGACACCAGAGCGAAGAAATGGAAATATAAATTTAAGTACATATTTCATCTCCTCGAGTGGGGATCGAACCTACAATCAGTCGGTTTTACAGTCACACCTCGTGCCGCTGCGCCACGACTGGCCTCAAAATCTACTATATTGTAAGAGGAAAACGGAACGATTCACAAGAATCTAATCCCGAATATCTTTCTTGTAACATATTAAGCAATAAGAATGTGACCGATATATTCAAAGGTCGTCTTCAGTTTTTTTTTTGTTTTGAAACAATTCATTTCGTTTCATATTGTGAGTGTGTATGACTTATCACGACGTCAGTCACCGCGTGACAGTTTAAAGAGGTTAGGACGTTTCTATGATGACTAATACACGATAACATTTTTTCACTTAGAGTAAGCGGATACGAATTTTGAGTTAGAGAGTTAAATATGTAAGTGAAGTATCTCTACCATTGGATTTTATTGATGCACTTAAAGATGGTTTGTTTAGGGTAGGCAGAGAGAACTTAGGAACTTAGTGTTAAGATACTCCGTTCCCATTAAGATACTCCCGTTCCCACTTTCCGCAGAATTCTGAAGACACTGCGTGTGGTGGTGTTAGTGGTGGAATTAAACGCAGCACTTTAACTCTTTAAATACCTGATCGTAAAATAATAAAGAAAATGTTATATCGTAAAGGATTAAAAGATTATAAAGGATTTTCGCCATGCATAAATTAATAAAGTTAGAGAGATTTAATAGAGAAATTTCTTCGAAAGAAAGTTGGTGTTTCTCAGGTCAAATTCTCAGATCACTAGCGAAGAATCGCTATACTAGCTTCACACTTCAAAATACAAATTCACACACACTTAGCGGAAAATTAAGAACATACTATATATTTTTTCAGTAGAAGGCATGTGGCAGTGGGGACTTACTGTTTAGACGCTCCGTTCTCCACTTTCCGCCGAATTTTCAAGGCATTGCGTGATGAGTGGGAAAACTCAACGCCGCGCATTTGCCTTATTAACAAAGAAATGAAAATAATAATAAATAATAATTCATTCACCTGGGAATTAATTATTATTTACTATAATAGAACCCACAAGCATCGCGTTACAGTCACAAGCCTGTTCTACGCCACGACGGCCTTAAGAACATAATAAATTATCACAATAGCTAAAAGCCTTCCTAAAGTCAAATCCGACAATAAACAGATCCATCATTAAGGTTCCCATACAAAATCAATTATTACGGAAGTAAGATAAGGATCCTTACGTAACGATGCAACGTGAGATCTGAGGCACTCCATGTCGGTCCGTCTCGTCTCCGTCACATCCGCGTGCCGTTTTGGCGATGAAAGTTTCAAAAGTTACGAATGTACAGACGTACGACTTTATTGTATTAGATAATGGTTAAAAAATGCTTAAATTTAATTTAGTTTAAATTTGATAATGTGTTTATCTAAAAAATATTTTTTTAACTGAGGTCAGTCGTAGCGCAAGGGTATAAAGTGTGACTGTGAAAGCGACAGTTAATGGTTGCCACTCTACACATAACGTTACCAGAATTCGGCTGAAAATGGGGAACGAAATGTCTTAACACTAGGTTCCCCATGCCTAACCTGTTGTGCGCGGGTATATCCCGCAAAGAATCCCACGTACATATAGGCTAAGTCGGAAGCTAGACTCTGGCAATTAGGTCGGGATAACGCCAGGTAGAAGAAGTGGATGCACATAATTTTTACCAATTGTAAAATGTATGATATGATGTAGGAACTAACAGCAATACTGTTGTGTTATAACTATTAAATGGTGATTATATGATTAAAATACATCAGCTAGGGTAGGCAGAGAAAACCTAGTGTTAAGACACTCCGTTCCCCACTTTCTGCCGAATTCTGGAGTCATTGCGTGTTGAGTAGCAGAACTCAACGCTATGTTTTGCCTCGACACCAGAGCGACAACCATTTCTTCGCAAATATAAATTTAAGTAAATATTTTATCTCCTCGAGTGGGGTCACTTTATGCTCCTGCGCCACGACTGGCCTCATATGCTGATTATATGGATAATTATAATATCAATATATTCATAAATTTGTATTTTATAACAATGCAGTTTTTGCATACTACGTTGGCTGACTTGTTAATAAATAAGCAAATATGTTTTTTTTAAATTCGCACTTCATCCCGCATGAACAAGGTAAACAAAAGCAACTTCGTTTTGAGAAACGCAACGTCCAACTAAGCCTTGTTACCAGAGCAATTAAAATATCAAATGATTCATTCCCCCTAATGAGAAACGAACCCACAAGTGTCGTTCGTTCATTTAATTGAGAGCACTTGCACAAATATAAAGATATTTCTATTATTAAATAATTTAATAAGTCAAGTCTACTCAGCTTTCGTCCTACCGTCGAGGTTTTTCAGAAAGTCTCTCTAACCACGTAACAGTCCTATCTAGATCCTCGCAAGTACATACAGATCTCTCTTTTTACACACGAATTAAGATTTTCAGTTTATTTATACACGTACTGTTGCGTCATTGAAAATGAAAGTTTAGACGTGATGATGGTGATGTGTTAAGCTTAATTTAGAATAGGTATTTAGTTTAGAGAATATAAGTTTAGTTTTCTAATAATCTATTGTAGTTAGTTATTCATCATATATATATCATATGCAAAGAACTAAGTGTTGTGTAGATGTGAAAAAAAAGTGTTTACATAGTAATGATTACCGTGTTAGATGGACTATCCGACACAAAAAGATTTTTTTTAATTTAAACTAATACTTCCTGAGATTAGAGCGTTGAATCAAACGAGCTTATTGACTTCATAATATGTGAATAATGAAGAATCTATAATAAAATAGCATAAGTATTATTAATATATATAATACAACTTGTACTCTTGTTAAATTAATTTAATATGATGATTTTTAAATTGACAGCTGTCTTTTTTTAACGCACGTTTCAAATAGTCATGCAGGCCAGAATTGCCGTAAAAATATCTGTTCATAGCTCCAAATTCGCAGTTTTTATAAATATTAGTATAATAACAATAAGCAACATCTGTATCACACAACGCGGGTTTACATAGCCGTGACTATTTAAAAAAAATATTCCCCAATGATCCCCATTCGAGGCGATGAAATATTTACTTAAATTTATATTTCCATTTCTTCGCTCTGGTGTCTAGGCAAAGCGCTTCGTTGAGTTCCGCCACTCAACGCAATGCCTCCAGAACTTGGCGAAAAGTGGGGGAGTGTCTTTACACTAGGTTCCCTCTGCCTACCCTGCTGTGTGCGGGATACAGCGTCTAGCTAATTTATTTATTTAATATTGAATTATATTATCAATAGCTACTAGTATCGAAAAACACGTTATTTCTAACCAAATGAACTATTGCATATATATTTCACAATAATTCTCCACTATACTGAATTTCAATATACATTCATAATAATATAATATACAATAAAACACTTTTATTCTCTATCAAAAACAATACACGAACGACACAATCGATCATTAAATCAATTATATTGGTTACTTTCAATTGATTTCTTTTTCATTTTTTAATTCCATTCAGACACTGTCTGTTCGGCTTTATTAAATAATTTATTGTCAGAATTACAATAAACGTGATGTATGGAGTATCTGAATGTAGACGACGGTCGTAAGTACGATTTCCACATAGAAAATGTAACTTAATAAAAAAAATCGTAGTATTTTCTCTACTTTTCCTTAAAATTTCTTATAAAACATGAAAAAAAGTCGTTTTACCCTTATTTAGCCTCAGTACATAAGTATTAAAAAATAACGGTTATTAATTTCCTCGCTCTGATAACAAGAAACCGGCATCGAGTTCCATCACTCAACAAGCTATGCTAACCCAGCAATACGCGGGATACAGCGTGAAGCTACAAAAAAGGAAAGAAAAGTTGAAAATAAAATGACTTTAAAACTAAATTTTTCTTATTGCACATAGCACAAATATCAATTTAAAAATCCTTATGAATTCTAAAATAATAAGGCGCTATTCACTTAGTCAGAGCAATTTTATTAAATAATAACCACTGAGCCATAGAGGTGTAATTAATTAAAATAACTTGTCTGTAACATATACATGGGATCTCGTCTCCACAATGACAATGGCTCTCGATTGTTCAATCACAGCTATCTTGGTATAAATCTAGGCGACCGACTCGAGGCTTGTTAGTTGTAAGTAAATAATATAATATCTGAATAAATGGAAGACAATTCGCAAAAACAACGTGTTGTGGGAAACAATGGTGTTGTTTGTTTATTTTATCGGTTTTTTTATTTGTATATAGGTAAAATAGAGGACAGTCGTGGCGCAGTGGCACGAGGTGCGACTGTAAAACCGACTGGTTGTGGGTTCGATCGCCACTCGAGGAGATGAAATATTTACTTAAATTTATATTTCCATTCCTCGCTCTGGTGTCGAGGCAAAGCGCGGCGTTGAGTTCCGCCACTCAACGCAATGCCTCCAGAACTTGGTGGAAAGTGGGGAACGGAGTGTCTTTACACTAGGTTCCCTCTGCCTACCCTGCTGTGTGCGGGATACAGCGTGAAGTTGATTTAATTTAATTTTATTTAAAAGAAAAAAATCTATGTAAAACTTATTAATATGTACTTAAAAAAATGGCCACTTTCTCGCATAGCAGAGTAAAGGGAGGGAAGAAAGAACCTAATGTGCTTTGTTCTCCACTTTCCACCGAATTATGCTGGAATAGCGTCGCTGAGCTTTGCTTGTCACTAGAGCGAAGAAACGAAAATATTAATAAATAATAATTAATTTCTCGGAGTGGAAATCGAACACACCACTGTCGCGTTACACGCTTATGCTACTGTGCCATGATGGTCTCTACGAGAACCGTAGATACGTAAATATTATCGATTATTTCAAATACCACTAATTTGAACTTATTTTCACAGGTGCTGACACAGATAGTCAGGTCAATTGAGCGGATCCGTAAAGTTCCTTTCTTCTCATTGTTAACTTAGAAATAAATTTTATAGTATTAATAAAACGTATATTATTAAATGGAAGCTTTATTTTTTAATTTATTTATTGAAAAGTTAATAAAAATATTATATAAAATTATTAATAAGACATAGAGTAAGTCGTGGCGCAGGGGCACCATCGTGTGACTGTAATCGCGAGGTTGTGGGTTCGATTCCCAATCGAGGAAATGAAATATTTAATGATTTTATTTCTTCGTTTTGGTGTCGAGGCAAAGCGAGGCGTTAAATTCCGCCATTCAATAAACAATGCTTCCTACTATTAGGTACTATTTATTTTTATCTTACGATTGTAAGGATGCCTCATAGGTATCGAACCCACTACCACATACTACCGGACGCTGCCCTACCGCACCATGAAAGCCTCAATACTTAGTTTATAAAAAATATATATAAAATACATAGTCATACGAAAGATAGCTTAAACAACAACAAAAAGCGATTGGAAATACATCTTATATAACATAACATATAAAAATAGACTAATAGTGCTGCTCCACTTAAAGATAACTCGAGAACAATATACTGGCAACATCGACACTCGACAGGCCTGAGGCGTCATTTTAATAGGGTTAAAGGTTGTTTTCGCTTTCCTTCTTATCGATATGCAATATATTTATTTTTTATCTATACACATCTCTATTATACCAAGATTAATCGGAGAGTGTGTGGACGTCCAAACGACGCCAAATCTTATAAAATCTGTCCTAGTTCGATAGGTAATTATAGAGATATTAAGCTTTATGAATCTTATAAGGTAATATGTAATGGTAATAAAAAATTTATATAGTAAATTAAAAATCTAAATCAGCTTCACGCTGTATCTTGCACGCAGCAGTGTAGGCAGAGGGAACCTAGTGTTAGTGTAGTGTAGACACTCCGTTCCCCATTTTCCGCCGGAATCTGACGGCATTGCGTGTTGAGTGGCGGAACTCAACGCCGCGCTTTGCCTCGTCACCAGAGCTTAGAAATGAAAATATAAATTTAAATATATATTTCATTTCCTCGAGTGATGATCAAACTCACAATCAGTCTATTTTACAGTCTCACTTTGTGCCCTTGCGCCATGACAGGCCTCGTAAATTACTTAATTAATTTAAACACCTGAAAAATTAAAGATTTTACAAAAATGTGTAGGTCCCTAAATAAAGATAACCATTAAAAAATTGTTAATGTAGTTAACCACAAAAAAATCGCCATTTACTACACCGAGATCTCTTTCAAGATACTCCTCTTATTGTTTCTGATAAAATAGATAGATCTTTGGTGATCACAAGTCGAACGACGTCCAGTTTCGTCATTATTTAGAGGGCAAAACTAAATTGACTTCGAAACTTACGGTGCTGAGCATATCAAAGAGCTACTTTACGTTTATTTTAAACATAATATGAGGCTAGTAGTGGTGCAGAGACACAAAGTGTGACTGGACACAAAGTGCGTTCTTATTAAAACCGTTCCCCGAATTTTACTTAAAATTTTCCTCCGAATTCTGGCAACATTGCGTGTTGAGTGGCGGAACTTGACGCCGCGGTTTGCTCCGATACTAGAGCGAGAAAATAAAATTTTTAAATATTTCATTTCATCAAATAGGAATCAAATCCCCGACTGGTCGTCCTTACAGTCGCACGTTTGTGCCCCTGTGCCACGACTGGCCGCATCGGAACAGATAAACCTAATAAATTGAAATGTTAGTATTTTCTCATATCGATAGCAATTAAATCAGATAACAAATTGAGAGAGCACTTCCATCATTAAGGTTTTGTAGAGCTATTAATAGTTTAAACTATTAATAATAATTAATCATTATATCATTAATTTTATTTGATGCCATAATTTTGTAATTGGACAAAATTGAAATATACATGCTGAAATACTAATCTTTTTTTTCGATTGAACTCGATCGTTTGGACAGTAGAAAGGAGGCGCGGGTTCGAGTCCTGCTACGTTAAGATTACTATACATTTCTAAATATTCTTCTTTCGAAAGTGTGTGAACTTATCTGATGGTATTAAGTTCGATTTCTATTTAACGAAATGTAAAAGTATGTTCAAGTATGTTCGTCTCCCTGATTTTATAAGGCCAAGTGCGGCATTGGGTTTCAGCATCAAATAAGTCCGAAGAAGAAAATAATAGCAGTATATCGCTAGATATTCTCTGTGAGTCCCAGAAGACAAAAGCAAATAGCATATCATTTTTTTATATTATATATAACACTACTTTAACCTTCCTGTAATCTTTACTGTTCTCTGTAACCTGTTCTGATTTTTTCTTTTATATTTTCAGAAAGTCACTCACTCAAAATTTTCATATTTTTATATCTTAATGGAAACAAATCCCAATACCAAAAATCAAAAAAATCAGCTTCACGCTGTATTCCGCACGCAACAGGGTAGGCAGAGGGAACCTAGTGTTAAGACACTCCGTTTCCCACTTTCTGCCGAATTCTGGAGGCACCTCGACACCAGAGCGAAGAAATGGAAATATAAATTTAAGTAAATATTTCATCTCCTCGAGTGGGGATCGAACCCACAACCAGTCGGTTTTACAGTCACAATTTGTGCCACTGCGCCACGACTGGCCTCAAACCACCTAAATTGAAATTAATTTAGCCACGCAAAAAAAAATTAAATTAATGTTACCTTTACAAATGTAAGCTATTTTAATAGTAACTATTAAAAATAATGATAGCATTACTAAGAGTTCACAATGGTGGCTAACAAATGAACCTATTTTGATGCGATTGCGTCGAATACCTCGGACGCATTGTCCGACACGCCTAGTTTCACCATGTGGGCGAACCATGTGATTATTACAAAGTGAAATAAGTATGAGGCCAGTCGTGGCGCAGCGGCACGAGGTGTGACTGTAAAACCGACTGGTTGTGGGTTCAATCGTCACTCGAGGAGATGAAATGTTTACTTTAATTTATATTTCTATTTCTTCGCTCTGGTCGAGGCAAAGCGCGGCGTTAAGTTCTGTAATCAACACGCAATTTCTCCAGAATTCGGCAGAAAGTGGGGAACGGAGTGTCTTAACACTAGGTTCCCTCTGCCTACCCTGCTGTGTGCGGGATACAGCGTGAAGTTGAAATAAGTATTGTTGTTTGTATGGGATGGTGGTTGCGTCTGCTGTGTTATTGGTCATCAATTTATTGATCCTTTTTTTTTAGCTTCACGCTGCATCCCGCACTTAGCAGGATAGGCAGAAGAAACTTGGGAACTTAACTGAGACACTTCTGTTTTCAATATGAAACTTCCGTTCACTCCCTTTTCATAGAATTCGGGAGCCATTGCGTGTTGATTGGCAGAACTCAATGGAACGCTTTGTATCGACGGAGGAGTCAGGAAATGAAAATATTTAAATTCTTCAAGTGGGATTCGAATCCACAACCGGTCGCGATTAGTCACGCGCCTGTGCGACGACGTCTACGTACGCACGACTGCCATTTAACTGTGTAATTGTTACGTTTGAATTACGAAGCGATATAAGGATTGTTATTTGTATTGTGTTGGTGGTTGCGTCTGCCGTGCTAGTGATCATCAAATTGTCAATACTCTTTTATAATATAAATAATATACAAAATTACATAGCGGCTTTTGAACCTGCGCCTTCTGGACGGTTTCCAAGTTGCCGCACCTAATTTATATACAAGCTTCACGCTGTATCCCGCACAGCAGGGTAGGCAGAGGGAATCCTAGTGTTAAGACACTCCGTTCCCCACTTTCCAACGAGTTCTGGAGGCAGTGTTGAGTGGCGGAACTCAACGCCGCGCTTTGCCTACACACCAGAGCAAAGAAATTGAAATATATGTATATGTAAATAAATATTTTATTTTTCGCGGGTCAAAAAAGTAAAGGAGAAGGAGGAGCTCAAAAAGTAAGATCGTTTTTTTTCCATCCAAAATGTTTTGTTATAATAAATTGAGAAATAAAAGTTTATTAAGTGAATTTTCAAAAAGTTATTAATTAATAAGTAACGATACCCACCGGCTAGTGTTATTCTCTTTGGAAAAGCTTCATTTATACATTTATTGAGCAACGCTACTTTTACTACAACTATTCAACATGGAAGCACTAAAAGAATCACTTACCTCTATGAATGAAATGTTTAATACGAGGATGAATGAGTTCCAGGTAGAGTTGAACAAGTCTTCTTCTTTAAAACTTTCACTCTCTTGGCATTAAATTGCTTGCAGAGACAGGTTGAACTCATCAGTAGAGAAATGGATGGTAAAGAGATGCATAGGCGGTAGGAAGACGTTGATTTTTCACGGAGTTGCAGATGAGAATCGGAAGATGTTTTAGCTATAATAGTTACTGTTATAGGTGACAATTTAGATTTAACTGACTTTTCCACTTCTAATATAGTCATCGTATAGGCTGGGACGCCCATCCGAGAAATCTCGTCCCATTGTCGTAAAGCTTTCAAATGTTTCCACTCGAAACAAAGTTTGGTATGCAAAAACCAAACTGAAAGGGACTGGCATTACGCAGTCACAATTTCTAACAAAACCTCGCCACACAGCTTTCCTCGAGGCGAGGCAGTACTTTGGTATTAGTAAGTGCTGGACGAGAGATGGTTATATCCATGTAATGGATGGTTATACCTTGTGAAGCACCAGGCATCGAATCGAGTATTCATCTGAACTGGAGAATTTAAGCAGTACCAAGACACCGTAAAACACAATTTTTTGTGCAGTTTTATTAATCGAAACATCGATTAATAAAACTGCACAAAAAATACAGGTACACGTCCGAAACGACTTTTAAAGAAATAACTTAATATTTGTTTACATTCTGTATGTAAACTGTACATATAACTTGTAATATTTTTTTCCTACTACCCACACGTTATTTTTATATTGTATAAAAATTTTAATCTGTAATAGTATACTACAGATTAAAGTCAATTTAGACGTGAGGGTTTTTGCTTCCTTTTATTTTGTTTATATTTTTTATTATTATTATGCGTGTTTGTTTTTTTTTTTACTCGTAACATGAGTTATCACTCATTTTGATTTTATTTTTATTGTTTTTTTATTTTTATTTGACGTGGATTTTTTTTGGCATGTTATAAAGTTCCTTTCCAGCAACCGGCAGGTGGGTTTCAAATTCAAATTTAGTAAGTTTTAATATTTTCTATTTATTTATTTTATATTATAGCATAATTTTATATACTTTTTATTTATTATTTTTTATTTATTTTGTTTATATTACATTTGCTGGTTTATTTTTATATTTAATTTATACATCATATTTTAGCTTACATATATTAAATATATTATAAATATATTTTTATCCATTAGCAAAGAAATGTCTGACACTTCATTAAATTTAGACACTTGTTGTATTTCTTCTGTTTCAGAAGATTTAAGTGATAATAGTTTTTTGAGGATTCCTTCATTAAATGAATGCTTAATCTCTCACCTCTCTCCTTTCCCTAAAAATTTCAACGTGGTTCACATATATGCTCAGAGTATTCCAGCTCATTATCCTGATCTTCTGTCTTTTGATAATATTTACGTCCACGCCATATTGGTATCCGAGTCGTGGTTTATTACTCAAAAATGATTATATTTAATTTAATTTCGCTTCTCAACACTAAAAAAATTGGGCGAAAAGTGATAAACGGAGTGTTTTAACACTAGATCCTTTTGCTTACTTTGCTATGCGTGATACAGCGTCAAACTAGAGTTTCTTTAAACTCGTGTACAATTCTCCAGTCTTATCGTACATATTCTTTGTTACAGATTACTAAATATATCAGATTAACGTTGTATCGTATAAGATAGGACCAAGTCTGAAGAAACTCCGTTCCCTCCCTATCTTCCGCAATTACTAATGTTTCGAGGCATTATCGTGATAAGTGGTGGAACTCAGCACCCGGCTTTTGCCGTGGTGCCAGAGCGAAGAAATGAAAATATTTATAAATAATATTTATTCCCCCGAGTGGATATCGAATCCAGAACCGTCGATCACACGTCCTCAACTGTCACACCCTTGTGCCGCAGCACCAAGACGGCCTCATTTGTATAACATTTAAGAAATCTCAGTATAGATAAACACTAGATCTAGACTCTACAATTTAATTCGAAATATTTCTAAGCTCATACCTTAATAATATGTAATTAATTATTATGAAGTAGATATTATATAATGTTATATTGTAAAATATTGTAACGTATACAATAATAGTAGACGGTCTCTCACGGGCGGTGTCTTCACATAATATTTCTTAGATTTATTTAGTAATCGTGCCTTTTTGTCTAAAACATCTATTTTCTGTTATATTTTGTTGGGAAAATGGCGCATTTTTATAATATAGGTTGTTTATTCTATTTATCACTCGTTTTTCTACAAAATTAGGTGGAAGGTGGGGAAACAGAGTCCTCTGGCTGCTATGTTATATGCAGGAACCAGCGTAAATATATTAGACAGTGAGCCAATATTAGAACAGTAGGGCCAGATCTTTATTATTTTATAAAACCTGAAAGTTTCTATGCGCATACACCCAACACTGATTAAGTTTTATAAGGGAATATGGATCGTGGGTGGTGGTCACTTTGGGAGTTATTAAGTGACAAAGATGCAAAAAAAAATTGTGCCTAGCTTTCTTTAAATTTTTCTTTAATTTTTTTTTGTTATATTTTCTTGGGAATAATATTAGAAATTACGTTGACGATTGCCAGACACTGAGCACGGTTATAGCCCCACAATAGCCTCAATTTTCAATAATTATTATTTTTCAAGGAAACCCACCATATTTATAAACTTACGTGACGTTAGCAAATTGAAATACTTATATTTCGGCTTACACCAATCTACTAAGATGCCATTTCTATATATAAAAAAAGTCTTCCGCCACTAAATGACTGGTGGTAATGCCTGGTAGGAAAGTGTATGTGAGAATATCTCTATATTTCTACGGGAGCAGGGAAAATCGAGTTTGTCCGTTTGACACCAGCCGTGATGCAGGGGCATAAGCAGGTGACTCCCACTCAAGGTAATTAAATATTCAATATTTTTATTTTTACGTTCTGGTGTCGAGTCAAAGGGCAGCGTTAAGTTCCGCCAAGCAACACGCTTTGGCTCCAGAAATCAGCGAAAACTGGGGCACGGAAGTGTCTTAATGAAAAGGGTCCAATAGTATAATAATATAAAAATATCTTATTATATAAATTATCTATTGTCTAGAAAATATAGACAAATAAATATAAGTGAAACAAAGTTCTGTTAACACATGAGCAGTTACGTATACCGTCGTGCTGTTTCTTCCTAACTTTTATTTATAATAGGTTTAATATTGTATATAATATTTATATAATAAAATGTGACAGCGTTATATCATATTGTAACACCTTTCATATATTGTTCTTTTCGTGTAATATGAACTGTCGATGTTATATATGCGTGTGTTATATATTTATTATGACAGTTTACGTTATATAAATCAATCTAGCTATTTTTTTTATTTTTTTAAATAAAAGCTAGTCATGGCAAAGAGGTATAAGCGTGCGTCTATAAACGTGACTGGTTGTAGGTTGGATCGAAGAGAAAATGAAATATTTTATACTTTCATTTCCTCGATCAGGTAACGAAGAAAGCATAGAACTCTGACAGTCAAGAAAAGGCAAGAAATCGGTGAAACAAATCGACGGAAAGTGAGGAACTGGCCTCGTCGCCTCTTGCTGCGGCAGAGAGTGCGTCCTGCCAATATACTGTGGGTTTACAACTGTGATTGGGTCGTCGGGATCTAGAAGAACTGCGAGGGCGTCGAAGAAGCGGGTATGGATGAGAAGCATACTAACAGGTCTCGTAACGCTTACAGGAAAAGGGCAGGCGTGTCGTTGCGGATTGATCTACAGATAATGTATGTCGCGATATGTTCCGTTAGCCGGTGAACTTGGTGTATGGACGAGAGGTGAGATCTAAAACCAAACTGTTCATTGATGAACAGTTATTTTGTCTCGATTGTTTCTTTTAATCTAATGTTTTTTTTTTGTTTTCAGCGTCACCGAGCGGGGCTTTTCTTGAGTGGCGAGAGTAGCTTACCCCTAAAGAAAAAGTACGAGCTTTAAAAATAAAAAAAGTAATATTAATAGAAAATAAAAGAAAATAAATATATATTTTTTTATTTTTATTTATTATTCAGACAAATTGAAGATTGGTCAATTTCTCTATTACAAAACTCATGAAAAAACCCATAATGTGCAAAATTTAATATTTTACTGTCAAAAAATTGTAACAAAGTTAGTTATTTAATAGTTTTATTTTATAAATACATATTTATAAATATTGAAAAAAAAAAATATGTTAAGGTCCTTGTGGCATAATAGGAATATAAAGAAAGTCCAAAAAGAATACTTGTGTATAGAAAAAATTTAATATGAACTTACGGAATTTAAAAAATACATTCTTAGAAAAACAAAATTATTCTTCTCTAGTAATTAGTGAATACTAGAACCATTTTGTTTTTCTAAGAACATATTTTTGAAATTCATTAAGTGTTGTATTTATTTTTTTCTATACACAAGTATTCTTTCTATACACAAGTTTTCTATACACAGAAGTTCAATAAAAAAAACAAATCTGCACATTATGGAGAATTAAAAAAAACAAAAAAAAAGTCGCTTTTGACTAGACATTATTTACAGGCACTTAATTGATTACACAAACAAAAAACCCACAAAAACACAATCAGTCAAAAACAAGAGAAACACTTTCAAACATTTATAAAACTTCTCAAAGATTATTTTCATATATAAAAAATTATGTAGAAAAGTCTAGATTCGATTTCGTTTGAATCGCAACGTTTGTAATAGCACCATATTTAATTTTCATATGGGGTTTAAGGAATTTAGGCCTTGTTGATAAAAAAAAATATAATAAAATGTATTGAATTAAAAAGTATCTAAATATAGTCAATTTCCTTCCATTTTAGTTATTTTAATATGTTAATAACATGTATAGATAAAACAAATATATAAGAATAAAGAAAAAATATTTTTTATATTATAAGTCAATTTAGAATTGATTAATTATAAGTCATTTTGTAAATATTAAGAAATTTTGAAAATATAAATTAAAATTGAGATTTTGAAATAAGTTCCCACATAACCTAAATTACAAAATGAGAAAATAAAAATAAATAAAAAATAAATAGTTAACAAAAACAATCAGGATTTAAAGAAGTAAAAAAACGTTACGATTCAAACAAATAAACTAACCATAAGGTTATATTTACAACCATTAACATCTAAGATTCAACTTTATTAGATTCATTCGATTCTAAATTAGATTTAGAATCTTTTGAATCAACCACTTGAACTGATTCAATGGTTGATTCATCTAATATTGCTTTATCTAAAACTGATTCTGTATTGTCTTCAACTTTAGGATCGACAGGTTCAAGTTTTGATTCAACTGGTTCAACCTTAGAATCAACGGGTTCCAGTGTAGGTTCAACGGGTTCAACTATAGGTCCAATAGGTTCAACAATTTCTTCAACTAAAACTGCTTGATCAGTTTCAACATTATCATTTTGTTGTTCATTAACAATTTCAAGATCACACAAATTAATATTTGCCATATTTATAGCTTGTATTAAATTCTCCATCGTTTTAGTATCTACTTTTTCTTCTGGGCTTTCTGTTTCATTTAATTTTGTTTCTTCTACATTTGATTGATTATCTTCTGTACTTTCCTTATTATTATTATTATTTTCTTTTGCAACTTCTTGATTGGCTTTTTGTTTTTCACCTTTATTCTTTTTAGATTTCTTTTTCTGTTTTTCGGGTTTAGGTGATTCTTCTTTTTTGTTTGTTAGTACGTTCAATTGACTTTGTAAGTGTGCGAGGCTTTGTCTTAGTTGTACACAGTTGGCCGCCATTGCGTCAACCTAATAAATGAAAAAGTAAAGTTTAAGTTACAATTAATATTTTAAATAATTGAAAAATTTATTTGCAAGAACCCATTTATTTGGAATTAAATACATTTAATAAAATTAAATAAAATTTTGTATTAGATATAGATTATTAAATGTAAAACATTTTTAAAAGTATAATAATTTTAAAAGTAAACTAATTTACTCAGATGTTTGTCATTTCTGTTTTTTTGTCGTATGTTCTAAATATTTTATCAAATAATAAGTGTTTCGAATACCTTACGTTTACTAAAAAATATAAATAAATCAGCTTCACGCTGTATCCTGCACACAGCAGGGTAGGCAGATGGAAGCTAATGTTAAGACACTCCGTTCCCCATTTTCCGCCAAATTATGGAGGCATGGTGTGTTGAGTGGCGGAATTCAACGCCGTTCTTTGCCTCGATACCAGAACGAAGAAATAGAAATATAAATTTAAATAAATATTTCTTTTCCTCGAGTGGGGATCGAACCCACAACCGTCGCGTTACAGTAACACTCTTGTGCCCTGGGCCACGACGGCCTACAACATATTTATCATCGACGGCGTACAAAAAGATATACAGAATATTTATCATCTTGACATAGTATAGAATTCGTATTAATCATCTCGTTTCGTTTCTACAAAATGACTCATTCGAGACCACCGCTCATACGAGATTTTCTCCGATATTTCTCGGTCTTTTTGCCTACCCTGCTATATACAATATAGAGCATGAAGCTATTAAAAAATAATAGTTTATATATATTTGATTACGCACCTTGGCATTGCTAGCCGGCGTGGGCGCGGGCGGCAGCGCGGGCGACGGCGGCGGCGTGGGCAGCGGCGGCCGCTCTATGTTGTGCTCTTTGAGTGTGCTCAGTAACACTGTACGCTCACCCTGGTGGGATAAAACACTGTGTTTATAAATACTTTTTTAGAACAGCATATAAGTTTAAATGATGGTGTTTAGCGGGATTCGAACCCGCTGAGATTTTGTTAGCTTCCTGAAGCGGGTGTTAAAGTGACACACTATATAACATAGGTATGTCGTTTATTGTTGAAGGCGACTGTTCCAGACATTTATACAATGTTCAATGCGATGGAGAAATAAATTATTTTGAGATTATAATACGCGGATCCAACGAAAGCAAAGCGGACTAGGAACTCAGGTCCGGTTGGAATGACCTCCGGGACGACGTGCGCGTGCGCAACCCAATAGTGATGTGCATCGCGCTAGCTAATGCTGCGAGACGCCACACCGTGAATGGTTACCACACGTTTTATGAAGCTATGTCGAAAGTTCTCTACGCCCGCTTACAACTTTTTTATGTTGTTATTATCTCTGCATTGTCTTTTTTTATACATTTTCGTTAAAAGATTTACCTTTTCTTAAGTGTGAATTAACACCTTAAAAATGTTAAAGGTTTTAAGGTAATTAAGTTATCATATATTAACTACTTACTTACTTAATAATATGGATAACTATAGTGGTAAAGAGTTTGTTTGTTTGGACGCGCTAATCTAAGGAATTCATGGTCGAGTTGATGAATTATGTATGTGTTGGATGGTTTGTTTATGAAGGAAGGCTAAGCTTACATCGCTGTATCCCATTGAGATAACTCGTAGTAGTAGTAGTAGTTCGATTCTCACTCAATGAAATTAAATATTTAATATTTTCATTTCCTTAAAACTTTCCTTCAAAATTCACCTTCACTGATCTCACGCACACCTCCAAACCCACTTTCCTCAAGCGCGCGCTGCACTTCCGCTCGCCGCACATCTCTAGTGTGCTCCTCCACTCCCCTCCCCCTCACTCCCTCCCCTCCCC
>JAATLQ010037522.1:0-56348 GCA_013421005.1 Heliconius erato x Heliconius himera | reverse complement strand
GAGAAGTTATTCCTCTCACTTCTCCAGGCGCACATCCACCCATGAAGCGAGCAGTTTGGCGAGCGGGTATACTACTCTGGTTACACTACGCCGTAACAGCGATCAACCGAAAGGAGAGAGCAATAGCAGTCTTCTTCGACGTAGTACGCGTATTCGACCACGTCTGGCACCCGGACCTACTTCATTAAGTGCTCAGAGCCGGCACCCCCCAGCACGTCGCGCATGTCTTTGCCTCCCTGTCTCTGTGACAGGACATTTTGCTTGAGAGTTAAGAGTTAGAGGTATAGCAGCGACTCGATCGCTGCCGATGACATCACATCGCCCTAGCGAGTATCACTCAAAGAGAAATCCTGCAGGTGGTCCAGAACCTCATCCTCCGTCGAGTGACGCAGGCGCCATACTACATGAGAAACACCACGCATCACTGCAACCTAAAAATAGAAAGCCTGGAGGTACACATTGGTCGTCTCGCGTCCAACGCATTCCGCTGCGCCAATGTATCGGGTTACCTGCACCTAAGGAGCAGCACTCCGTGGCATATCCGGCCGCCCGAGGTCAGACGTCAGATGACTTCCGAGGGACTTTCTATCCTCCTCCAAATGCGACTCATGAGCCTTGCATTGATCCTTGGTCGTTTAAGCTGGGCCTCCCTCAGGAAACCGAGGGTCTCACCTGACTGAGTTGACCGCCTAGATGGCATTTGATAAACTTTCCAATCCCGTCCCGCACGCCTCTCTCTGTGTCTGCTCTAGAGCAGGTTATCGCTTGAGACCACGGCCATGGCACCAACGCCCAGATATCGTTCGGAGCTACTACGGAGATGGACGAGAGAATTCTGCGCCTGGCTCTATAGCAAAGTAAATTTAGAAGCGATTGCACGTATTTTGGAGTTATCCAATAATTATAATGTATTTCGTCGCGGCATTGTTGGTTACATCTTTCGTTTAAGTATTTTTTTTTGGGTAAGAGAATAGTAGGTAGTCTGTTGTTTATAATTTCTTTCGTTTAAGTTTTCTGTTGTTTGTGTCATTTGTTCAGTTGTGTGTTTTTTTAAACAATTGGAACATCCTTATTGGAGCTACGAAAATGTGGGTTGCATTAAGGTTTCAATAATTTTCACATTAATAATCTTAAGTGCTTTGCAAACATAGATACGTTATATGAATAATTCAGTAGTTAAAGCGGGCGAAGCCGCGAGCGGGTCGCTAGTTGTTTTATAAAAATAGACGACCTACATTGCTATTTAAGATCGGTTCAGTAGTTATTACATATGTAGGATTTTTTTTTTAGAGCGCTTAATTAAGATATAAATCAAATTAAATCAGCTTCACGCTATATTCCGTTTACAACAGGGGACACTCCGTTCCCCACTTTCCACCGAGTTCTGGAGGAAGTGGCGCAATTCAATGCCGCGCTTTACCTCGACACCAAAGCGAACAAAGCAAATAAAAATGTAGATAAATATTTCATTTATTCAAATTAGCAACGCCAAAGACCCCTTAGGGACAAATATCACAAATACTCCTCTTAGTGAGCATCTGCGTTCTATAAATAACATTCATGCAAAACTTAGATTCCTTAACCTTAACTTGAGTAACGAAGTTTCATACAAACAATCAACCCCGAAAACAACCCTTTAGGGGTCGAATATTGAAAATTCCTTTCTTAGTCCCTTCAACTAGTAGTTCTTAGCACCTTCAACCTACAAATAGCAGTATAAGCTAAATTAGAAACTTCTAACACTTATAGTTTCTGAGGTCTCGTGATGAGTGAGTGATCTTTTGATTTTATATTTATATAGATGGGTACTTCAGGATTTTATTCTTTTATTTTCCAAATTTACCTTTAAATTTAAAATATTAACAGTGGTATTTGTAGTTGACTACAAAATATAATTTTTCAGGAGTTCCTACTCGAGAAATATAGGTATATTTTGTTCAGATCAACATTTGTATATTCGTAAAATCTTTTGAATGGAACGTCCTATGTAAATATTTCCAACATCAAACTGCAAGTATTGAAAACAGTTTTGAATACGAAATTATTTATTTGGATTAGGATTAATATAAAAGTCTCGACATGATTTGATTATAGTCATTTTTTCTATATAATATTAAACGGTAAAAAGGTAGGTGTATTGGTGAAACTACAATAGTGGGACATATAGTATTACGAGATTTTTCGTAGATATGAATATCTTTTCTCTTGAACAGTTTCTGCAGAGCATGCGACGAAAGATATTTTATGCCAGGTTTTTTTATCCTTGTGTTATATTATTAAAGTTTTCATAGAAAATTCTATTTATTTCTAGGTATAGGTTATTAAGTGATAATGCAGCATTCTAATGGTGAAAGAATTTTCTAAATCGGTTTATTACTTTTTAGTTTTATCCACTAAAAGAGAGTAGTTGTCAAAGACTATAAAAACAATGAAATTGATTGATTTCTAATAATATTATATTATTTTAGTTATGATTTACAAAAAATACATATAGACAACCATATCATCAGATTTCATATATCTAAATTTATTCTCCAAAAACCGTTCACACGTTTCGTAATCCCATTCACAACCCAGCGGTTCAGGGCGGGAGCTATTGTAAAACAATACAACGTTTACGTTCCAATACAGAATCGTTTTCACGTGAACACTCATGAACAACAGTTGAATGCTTTTTTTATTTTCTCCAATAATATGAGGCCGGTCGTGGCGCAGCGGCACGAGGTGTGACTGCAAAACCGGCTGATTGTGGGTTCGATCCCCACTCGAGGAGATGAAATATTTACTTAAATTTATATTTCCATTTCTTCGCTCTGGTGTCGAGGTTAAGCGCGGCGTTGAGTTCTGCCACTCAACACGCAATGCCTCCAGAATCCGGCAAAAAGTGGGGAACGGAGTGTCTTAACACTAGGTTCCCTCTGCCTACCCTGCTGTGTGCGGGATACAGCGTGAAGCTAATTTAATTTAATTTAATTACCAACAATATGAGTGATGAGCCGTAGAATGAACCATTATTTGGTTTTTATAAATATGGAGGTTACTTTGACTTTGCATTTAATTTTAAATTAATGTTTTAAACGAATTTACAATCTTTTAAGGTGTTGTTTTCATACATTTTCCTTTGTAACTCCCAACGATAAGAGAAGAATATTATAAGTTTGACGTGTCTGTATGTCTGTATGTATGTGAGTTTCTGTAAGTGTGTTTGTAACATCATAGCTGACAATTTAGTGAACAGATTTTGATCTAGTTTTATTTTTGTTTGAAAGGTGATGATCGAGAGTGTTCTTAGCCTTAAAGATGATTCATGAAAGTAGACGAATTATATAGTTATTTGTTTGAATTTTAGAGCTTCTCGTGTACGGATCTTTTTATTTTATTTATTTAAATCTACGCATAGAGATGCGATGTTCTCTACAGAGTGAACCTGGAGTTGTGACAAATATAACATAGTAAAAATTGACTACATATTGCAAACCGTTCTATGGAACATCCGAACCTAATGAATGTTATTAAATATGGCAATAACAAATAATTGTATAAAAATCGATCTCAAATAATAATATACGACGTTGCATTTTAACGTTGACGTTGCACGATTAATATCTACAAATGTATTAAATATTAAATGTATTCTGATATATAAGCTGTATTGCTTTAAAGTTTCATCTAAATCCGTTCAGTGATTTTTATGTAAAAGTGGAACAGACATCCCTTCTTACAAATTTTCACATTTATAATATTAGTACGATCGATTAAGCAGGCAAATCCGCGATCCCTAGTAAAAATATAAAATACAGTAAGTACAGTAAGTAAATACATGCTGTGATAATACGAATACGAATTGATATACCTTAAACAGGTTTCATATAAATCGAACAACCACCAAATTATAAAGCGTGAAGCCAAAAAGAAACGAAAGGGATAAAAGGGGTGTTTAAAACAAAATAAACTACACGAACCCAACCTAAAAAGTTAATTTCAATATGCACACATCGTGTTTATTACACACGAAGCGTAAAATCGGCGGCCATAATGTATTTTCTCGTATTGTAAATATTTGGTTATAGCCTAACAGCCATTGTCGAAAATTGGATTCCACTTACAAGTAAAACGAGCTGGGAGGAGATTGACGGCCGACTCTCGCTCGATTTATTCCAAATACATTCGTTTGCTATAAATAATTTGAAATTCGATGAATGTGATAAATATACGTAGAATTTATAGTTAATTTAGTTAATTTAATTCTCTTTCGAAAGCGTTGTCAGTTAATCTTTGTTTTAGCTACGTTGTGTTGTAATATGACACGTGTATACGATGAACACACACACACACACTCATAAACGGATACACACATGATGCACACCTTAGGGAGAAGAAAAGGGTGTTTCTCTTATTTTTTAAGTGACTAGCCACCCGATTTTTTTTTTGCGTGAAAGAGTAAATATCCATCATCACAACTTTCACATTCCTTATATTGAATTTGAATTTGATATACTATAAAACAAAATGAAGTAGAATTTATTTAAAGGGTTTATTAAAGAAGGGTTTATGATTTATTAAAAACATGTACAATGTTTACAAAAACTAGAAAACAAATTAACACTAAATCTCTTAATTGTTCATTACTAATTTAAAATGATAATTTCTCTATTATATTCTTATTCTTTATTTGTAAACCACATATAAAAATACATAAAAAAAACGAGAACGTAAAACAAATAACAAAAAGGTGGTCTTATAGTGAAGTAGCCATCTCTTACAGGCGAAGAAACTGTTATAATTTTAAGAAGTTGAGTGGTGGACGTAGTTAAAAAAAATATAAATGAATAAAAAAAACAATATATGTGTTTATATATATTTAAAACAATATACTAATACATAGATAGTTATAATATAATACAATACATAGATTAAGAATCAATATATATATGTACATAAAAACATCTAATATAGACAGAAATGATTCATGAAGTGATTGGAGGAGGTTAAGGGTTTGATTTCCACTCGACGAAATGAAATATTTAACATTTTCTTTGAATTCCGCCACTCAATAATGTCTTCAGAATTCGACGAAAAGCAGGGAGAGTGTCTTAATGACCACGGAATATTTTTACACTAGGTTCTCAGATTACCTCTGCCTACCCTGCTATGTACGTGATACAGCGTGAAGCTAAATATTTTTTTATTTATCCCTCTCTCAACCAAAGAATTAATATGTTTTCTTATACACAGTAAATGAATGATACAGGCAGTATCCATGTCATGTTCTTTTCGGTATAATTTGGCCCTTCCTTTACTTACTTACATTTACGTCTACGCTTTACGCACTGTTGCTTCAGAAAACATTTATATTTGCGAGTGTTATATAATTTTCTTATATATAATTTTTTTTTATTTGTATTGATATAATCCAAAGATTGAATTAGAAGTTTTGTTTATTTAAAGTTACTTAAATTTAAAAAAAAACTATATATTTTTATTTCACATTTTTTTATATATATAAATACAACTATTTAGAATAGGCAAAACATAAATCATAATAAGTTATTTGATTCTCACGATCATTATATATTCTCTCTATTGAAATTAGAATGTTTTTTGTATTTTAACTTTATCTAATCTTACTCAACTTCGTGAATTGAAACTTTGAAACTGAAAATAAAAAAAAAATTGAAACTTTCCACCATCTGGGACCTACTCTTTGGAAGTCTTTGAAGTCTTAAACCCACCATGCCACAGGGCAAGTCAGTTCATTCTGCAGGAATCCAGGGCAGTACGCAAGGCAATTAAGAAATCGTTGGCGGTAGTACGATATAATAATTATGTGACCGTGACCACGGACTACTGCAAAGTGTTCTAAACGTCGGATTTCCAAAAATGTATAAAAAGTTTCCGGTTAAATAGTTTCATTTATAACATAATTCATATAAAAACTTTTATTTAATTGCTACAAGAAAAGTTTAGTTTAAGCCTGAAAATTAATAATTTATATATTTTTTCTATTTCTAATATTCTTAAAATAGTATTAAAATTATAACCTAAGCCACAGTCTAAAAGTATTTTATTAAACCTCATTTGCATACACCCGAAATAAACCTTGCCATTTGCACAACACAAATTAATTTAAATAAACCGGAACTGTTCAACAACAGATAAATAAATATAAATTTTCACAAATCTATTTCAAAGTACAAATTATAATTTTACTCTGGATTCCGAATTGGAATGACAGAAAAGGTTTTATTGTGTATAATTAAATTTTAAAAATATAATTTAGGGAACAGATAAAAATTACTGCTGTACTGCTTAACCTAAGCCTAACCTTTTAATTTTCCATTCTTTTTTTATTTCTTGACTTTTTATATTTTAGACAGTTCGCAGTAACTATTAGTTGGTTTTTAAATCTTGAACCAGCAGTCTAGTTTTTTGATAAATTAAAGCTAGAATAATTATAATGGCAAAAATATTAAAGGCCTCCACGATGCAGCGATGCAACGTGTCACTCTAACCACGACGGTCATGGATTCGATTTGCTCGCTCGGATAATAAGACAAAGGGCGAGCTGGAGTTCTACCACGCAACATGCAATGTCTCGAAAACTTGACGAAAAGTGAAAAGTGAGAATGGGAATGTCTTAACATAGGGTTCACTGTCTGTCTTTTCCGTCATAAATCTTTTTTGCCATTCTTTCATCACTCATTCGTTCGACGTGCCCAAACCAGCTGAGCACGCTCTTCTTCATTCTGACTTCCTCGCCAGTATCTGCCATTCTGTGTATCTCTTAAACATAAAGAGAAACAATTAATAGAATTTTGTGTAACACAATGAGACAATGTAACGGTTTCTGACTATAATCGCTACGGTTAATTGGTAAATTCGATACTCTCTTGGGACAGTCATAGTAATAAATTACTTTCATTTCCTTGATTGAGTAAGAAAAGGAGCACCGATGTGTTCCACTATCTAGCACGCAATGTCTCGTAGATGGATTTAAAAAGGAAATCGGATTGTCAGTTCTAATAAAAAATATGCCGTTGGGTTCAACCATTTTATACCAAAATAAAAATATTTCACCAGCCCACTAAGTGAAACGAAAGAGACACATGAAAATACAAAAAAAAATAAGAAAAAACTATTAAGAAAACAAACAATCTAATGATATTTACATTGTCTACGCAAATAAAGTGCCAGCCAACTTCACAAAAGAATTTATTGCTAGTTACATACGAGTAAGTACTTTATTAAGGGATCCATTAAAACCAAGCGTATGGAGTGCACTTGGGTCTGTAACTTAATTGTAGATTTTGCATTATGTTTTCTTTAATTTAGAAATATGAAGTTCGTTATGGATATGATTACCTCTACCACGTTTTTCATCTTTAACATAAATATTAAAATGTACTAATATAAATAATTGAGGCCAGTCGTGGCGCAGGGGCACAAAGTGTGACTGTAAAATCGACTGTTTCGATCCCTACTCGAGGAAGTGAAATATTTATTTAAATTTATATTTTCATTTCTTCGCTCTGGTGTCTAGGCAAAGGGCGGCGTTGACTTCCGTCATTGAACACACAATGCCTTAACACTTGGTTCCTTCTGCCTACCCTGCTGTGTACGAGATACAGCGTAAAGCTGATTATTACTAAAGATACTTTCATAACAATAATGGTACAATAAAATCATAATATAAATATTTATATATTATGTTTTGATTTTACAAATATTTTAAAAATTAAGCACAGAGTTAAGTTACGTCAACACATTCGCAATGGCTCCTATTGGCCCAAGAGAAGAAGCCTCAAAGTTTCTCTGCGCATACACTCAACACTGGTATACGATCAGGGAATAACGTGCATAGTGCAATAGTACCTAAGTTCCGTTAAATTATAAAGCTTGTTTTTTTATATTTCTTGAGAATAATAAAAAAAGGTCCGATTGCCTCAAACTCTTCTTTCTATGTGTGAAAATAAAAAATAAAGAATGAATTGGCTTGTAACTGGATTCTTTCTGGTTATCTCTTATAGTTAAATGAGGTATATAAAAACATAGTAGAGAAATACAGAGTGTTCACATGAAATATTTCTTATATGAACAGAATGTGCGCACCATACAAAAAAAAGAAATAAGGGAAATGGATCTACACGATAGTCATTAAAGTTAAAATACTAATGTAGTAATGTAAGAGTAACTTTAACAAAATGTGAGAATTCATAGTAATAACACACAAATTTGTTTAGTTAGGTCTCGACTGTCTCGCTACTTCAATAGCACACTAATTTACTATATGTACCTTATAATACAAAGACTACCTAACCCTATGGTATAAAATATATACTATATATTTATCTGGCTCTATTATTTATAAAGTCAATAAAGCATAATTGAAAGTATTTTCAAAAGATTTTTCAAGTTTTTTACTTAAGATTAAAATTTTAACAATTGTATATATTTTAAATTAAATAGATAGCTACTAATACTATGTTTGTTTTAATTAGTTGTAAGATTTGGGTATAACCGATTTCGGATAAAACAACTTTTTAGAATATTTTTTTTATATTTAATATAAAAAAATAACGTAAATTGGGTATTTGATTAAAAAAATAAGTCATGAAAAAAAATGGTGATGTTCTAAAAATAATTGTTTTATTTACACGTTTACCTCAAATTACGTAATTATTATTTAGAGAAGGAGTTGGAACGAGCGGCTCCAGTTTCGGTAATAATAGACTTAAATTATAAATTAAGGTCACAGATTGTAACCATCTTTCCATCCGACATAATTTGGTCTGAACTCATATTTTTTTTTGTTAAAAAGCACAGAAAGGATCATGTATCCTGTATCACTCTTTTCTGATCCGATGACGTAAACAGTTGGTCTAGTGTATTGATTGACTTCACACTATCCGAATTTAAAACATTTTTTCTGTTTTTCTTACCTTCAGTTTGTATACTGCACATAGTAGGATAGGCAAAGGGAACTGGGAACCTAGTGATCTATATCTTAAAGGGAAATTGAATTTGAAACATTTCATGTTTATATAAAAACTCAACGTCACGCTATGTGAGAGACAAAGCAAACAGATTATGATACCAAAAACAAAATCAAAAACATTACCCCTATTTGGAGATTGACCCCACAACAATCATGTTCATTATCTATTCCTCTGTGCCACAAGTAAACAGAGGCCTATCTACTTAAAATAAATAACAATTTAAATACTATCAATTTCTTTGTAAGTTACGAAATAATTATTTAAAATCTTATCCATTTTCATTTCGCTTGGCAACCACGGTCCTTACTAGTTATATCATTAAATGGATTTAGTATTATCGGTTGGGCAGAATTCAAATTAACAAAATTCCGTCCGCACCGCCGGCTACTGTGCAATTCGCTCATTCCTATAATAGCCCTGGAACATTACTCTTTGAAGTCGAAATAATTACTGTTGAAAACTTGTATTAAGTATATAAATATTTATTTCGTATATTTTTAACTATTTCAAATTATTAATACTTTCAATTCAAATTTAACTAAAAGCTGTTGCGCTTGTTTTCACAAAACAAATTTCGGGAAACTTAGCGATAAAAAAGTTATAATAGTCTCTAAAAAAACAGATATGATGAATATGAATTATTACAATTATTTTTTGTAAACTGATATAATTGTATATTCCGCACATAGAAGTAGGCAAAGTGGATTGAGAAGCCTATTGTTAAGACACTACGCTTCCATCCCCACTTTCTGCGAAATTCTTGAGGCATTACGCGCTTTTCCTTGTTGCCAAAGAGAGGAAACGAAAATATTATATATTTCATTCCCTCGAGTGGAAATCATCACGAAACTGTACCACGGAGAAAGAATAAAAAGAAATTTAAAATTAAGATATGCCATTTAGTGGCGAAACGCCGCGCTTTGTCTAAGGCAGTAGATAAATTAAACTAATTTATATATAATCATACACCCGAATGGAGATCGATCCACAACCACTACGTAATGATGAATTGAAAATAAAATTATGTTAAATAAAAAAAAACATCAGCTTCACGCTGTATCCCGCACACAGTAGGGTAGGCAGAGGGAACTTAGTGTTAAGACACTCCGTTCCCCACTTTCTGCCGAATTCTGGAGGCATTGCGTATTGAGAACTCAACGCCGCGCATGTTATGTTAAATAAAAGTTTAAAGAAAATCTTGAAACTAATATCAAGTAAAGCATATGGCACAAACAATAAGTTTCATATTATCTGACTTTGCAACAATTTCAATTAATTCGATATCCTTCGAGATAATAATTTTACCCTTTCCGATGTGAGCCCAGAGCAAGAAGGCTGTATCAGTAATTGCCTTTACAAGGACTCAGAAATTTCCCAGAGGATGATCTATAAATAAACCAATTTCGGACACAATAGCGTCTCATTATTCTACTTTTCTGTTAAATTTCACTTGTGTTGATTTACTAGTTTATAAAGAGTTAAGCAATACGAATTAAATTAGTTTATTTGAGAAGTCGTGAGTTACGGTCTAAAGCCTAAGAAAAAAAGTTAAATAGTTTTAATTTATATTTTCATCGACCTATTTCTTGTATATTATGCGGAGTAGGGGAGACCGGGGTTGGTTGACCAAGTTTCAGCTTTATTTTTAATTCTCTTGAGTATATTAATTATAAAATAGATTCAGTTAATAGATTTACTATTAAGCTTTAGAAAAATATGGAGTAAAGTACTTTATTGATTATGATATAGAGTACAGGGCAATTCTTGTAGTATAGAAAAAACTGGTCAACCTACCCCATGCATGGGGTTGGTTGACTATAACACTGGGGTAAGTTGACCTATGAAGATGCAATGGTAAAATCTACAAGGAGATGAAATAAAAGACACAAACGTGTATTACTTATTTATTTTATTATAAATTCCACCACTTCAATTACACACAATGAAATTCAAATTATAAGAATAAAAAATTAGACACTTAATTATTAGGCAATTTGAGTAACTAAAAACAAACAAAGTAATTTCTTATTAAATATTTAAAACATAACGAAACAACTTCTTATAAACTTTAACCATTTGGTAACAAATAATCATATGTAATTAATGTAATTATATGTATTATTTGGTAACAGTTTGAGATCATACTATCAGTCTTCTAAATCGGAGGTGCAATTTTTGCATTCATCGAACAATATATTCTTATTTACAAATGTTCAAACAAACAACAACTTCTACGCAGTGCATTGAATCCATTCTTCTCCTTCGATACTAGATCTATACCATTCAGTGCATTCCAAATAAAATGTTTCATCCTCATCACTTCCATGGTCGCTACTTTTCTTCTTTCTTTTTCAGTTCCTATAGACATTCCGCCTGTTGTCTTTGGCTTCTTTGTTTTCTAGTTGTCTTGTTTGGATAAAGCTTCAAAAAATCCTATTTTATTTTATATGTGGAATATCCATAATATTATGGGGCTGATTGACCAGGTGGTCAACTAACCCCATTAAACATTAGTCAACTAGCCCCAAACCACCTTTTAATTTTTAACCACGTGCCATAACCTCAAGACTGCGACGAAATTATATAGAATAATACACAAAAGAAAGAGCATAAGCATAATCTTTATAAATTCTTTGACAATCAATGACTATGAATATAGAGCAATTATTACAAATAACATTACGACAATATTAATTACTTACGTATGATGTTTTTTAATATTACGATCCTTCTCTCAAACGAAATGCGTGCTCGATGCCACGTTCCCAGTGGCTGTGCGGACGGAGGTGACGGTTTCTCCTTCCACACTACCGGGCTTAACGCTATTGCATCGGACAAGTTATTGATAGTTAGTCAACCTACTCCTATAGTCAACCAACCCCGGTCTCCCCTATATAGTATAATATATGCGATCTCCATTTTGTTGGTGGTGAAATTCAACGCCGCACTTTGTCTAACCAAACTGGGGTGAAAATTTTAGTTTTTTATGACGGAAGATTACGACATGGATGTGGAAAGCCGCCGGTAATATAGTTACTGTTAGTTTAGACGCGATCTTTCGTAAGACGTCCGAAGTTTAGCTGATCCAATCAGCAATGTTGAGATACACAGAACGTCAGATACTACCGAGGATGTCTCGCTGAGCAAAAAGAAGAACGGTGGACGTGGTTTGAGTACTTCAAGAGAATGAGTGATGACAGAAAGTCAATAAAGATTTCTGAAGGATTTCTTACTCCTTTGACTCTTACTCTTGTAAGAAAGAAGAAGGGAGGATTGCGGTTGACCTTCAGTTTCGATGATGAAGGTCACTTTAAAAACTATGAACATCCCACGAAGGGCATGTATGAAAAGATATAAAAAGACCATAGATTTTTGTTGTAGTTTGGCGCTTTGTTCACTTTGGCTATCACGCTAAGGATATAACGTAAAGGTAAGATAAATTGCCTAGAGAACCACCGAATTCAAATCCTAACGTAATGTAATACGCATGTTAAAAATTCTATATACGTGTTTTCTAGATTTTTCAAAGTTATTGCAATCTAAGTGTGCGAATTAACCTTAAATATTACAAAACATTTTTTTAATGACTAGAAAGAACAAACTAGGTGAACAACTAATATTTAACCAACTATTTAGTTACTCCACAACAGGTCCTCAGTAAGTTAACTTGGTTAGTGAAGGCGCTACAAACAACGCAGATCTAAATTAATTAGAACACGTGTCTAACCGACCGCTTTTACCGCTACGACGAAGTTTACTAAACTTTGTATGCACAATTCTGCTTTATACCTTTAGTTTCATCAGTTTATTAAAAAACATAAATATTAATACAATTAGCTAATATATTGGTAATTGATATTATTACAATTAATATTAATTCATTCATTCAGGGGCCCAAACGTGCTACTGTAAATGCGCAGGACTGGTTCTGGGTTCGATTCCCACTCGAGGAAATAAAATATTAAATATTTTTATTACCTCAGCTTCACGCTGTATCCCGCACACAACAGGGTAGGCAGAGGGACCTAGTGTTAATACACTCCGTTCTCCACTTTCCGCCGAATTTTTGAGGCATTGCGTGTTGAGGGGCAGAACTTAATGCCGCGCTTAACCTCGACACCAGAGCGAAGAAATGGAAATATAAATTTAAGTAAATATGAAAAATATACTCCTCGAGTGGGGATCGAACCCACAACCAATCAGTTTTACAGTCACACCGCGTGCCGCTGCGCCACGACTGGATTTGTTTTTTTTTATACTTTTTATTACCTCGCTGTGCCAACGAGGCAAAGCGTGGCATTGAGTTTTGGCCAATTAAGTGGCCGAAACTGAGGAACAAAAGTGTCTGAATGGGAACGGAGTGTCTTAACACTTTGTTCCAAGTTTCCTTTGCCTACTCTGCTACATATGATGTGGGGGATATAGCGTGAAGCTGCAAAAAAAAATCATATAAAGGATCTTTTTTATTGAATGAGAATAATAGAAGCCTTGGTGTGCACTTCATTTTGTATTTTTATAATAATTTCATGTAAAGCAATTGAAAAATCACTTTTAACAAAAACCACCGATTAAATTTGCTTTACAAAAAAATATCTAAATACATTGGTAATTGGCAAAGTAATCCCGACACAAGCAGTTGAATTGAGAACGACGTCGCTTAATATGTATAATTTTGAGTTGAAGTTTCACTTAATTAAGCTAAGTTTAGCTACGTCGCACCGTTCGTTGTTTCATTCAAACTGGAAAAGTTTTTATTTCGCAAATCTCAGCGTTGAGTTCTGCTACTCTACTCGTATGATTATAGTCTTACATATACTTCTTGATACTCACTTCTCTTTCCAATTTTCTGCTATGCGAGAAAAAGCGTGAAACTGTTCAGTTTTTTTCTAGCTTCACGCTGTATCTCGTACATAGTAAGATTGGCACGAGTCGACCAGGAAAACTAAAAAGTAAAGTAAAATATTCTTTGTTGTACACCAAATAATACATATACATATTAAACATTAAAGTATGATACATTGTGCGATCTCTTCCAGGCAACCTTGGGGTAGAGAAGAAAATAAGTTAATTGTATGGGAATTTTTAATTTTAAATCAATCAGCTTCACGCTGTATCCCGCACGCAGCAGGGTAGGCAAAATACTGACTAATAATTTAATTGTTATTTGAAGAAATACATACATATATTGAATATCCAAACTAGTTCTTAGTGTAGGGTAAAAGCAGGATAGATGCGTTTCTAAAAACCCCATTTACAAAAATAAAAATTGGGAATACGTTCTACATGCGCCAGATTTAATTCGGCAGAAATTATCAAAATAAATCCAGTCTATGTTAATGAATGCAGAATTAACTCCACAAAGCTATGCTATATTTCTCATATCATCTGGAAATCAGTTCGCAAGTACATTCCTCGTGAATGCCGATACCTGCATATCCAAGGCATCGAAGATCTGTCCATCATATTGGTCTATGCATACCAGTTACTCTGGGTGGAGGGAAGCTGATGCAAGTGATTGCGGGGCAGAAGTATTTTCGAATTGTTCATACAAAGGAAAATATATTCTTAGGTATCGTTTTTTTTTGTATTATTTATTTATTTATAATATGTGTGTGCCGTTTTGATAGATGATTTGTTGCCATCTTATGGGTAGTAATCCCATTCCTGTAGAAATTGTACTATATGTAAAAAATATATAAATAAGATTCGACGAAGATCTAAATGTTCTATACAGTATATTATTCTTTATTCTCTTTACAATAAAAATAAAACAATAAAAAATATATTGGGGAATGATTTATTAATAAATTGTCTACTTAATTTATTAAACAAATTATACCATAATGTGAACGCTTATCATAACAAATTTTCACAATAGAACAAAAATGTCTTATATTACAAAAAGTACTAATATAATTATATATTGCTCTACATTGAATCACATCGTGTTGGTTTTTAGGACAAGTACAGTGTTCTTATTTTTAAAATTTGTGCAAAACTACGAAATATTTATTATAAATTAATAATATTTTTAAAGAAAATTCTTCTTTTTATTATGTTGTAGTAAAATTTAATAATTAAACTAAATAAAATTTTAATAAATGATAAAAATATTTACTAATGAAACAGGCATACATCCTAAACGTGTGTTATACATTAATACAAAATGACAGTAAAAAGATAACAAGATTTTTTAATTATAATTAAATTTCTAAGATATATTTCTTTAATAAAAATTTTATTTTAATAAGTTTTCGCAACAATAAACATATCAAAGTTTAAAAATGTGCAGTGTAATATTTTCAATTATAATTGTAAACACATACAAAATACGTGTAGAACTAAATACAGATGTAACATTAAATATGACATATTAAGACTTTAACATTATAACTATAATAAAAAATATATAAATAACGAAAAGCAGCCAAGTGCGAATCGGAATCACGCAGGATGGGTTCCGTACTATTATCTATAAAAACGGCAAAACGTCACGTTTGTTGTATGGCAGTCCTCTTAAATATTTGTTTTATTTTATGTTTTAGCAATTGTTGTTATAGCGGCAAAAGAAAATATATAATCTGTGAAAATTTCAACTGCCTGGTGACAATGGGACAGACAGACAACGGAATCTTGGTAAAAATTTATTGTATTTTTTATTATATTCCTTTGGGTAGGGCACTCTAAAAACAAACTTATATAACTGTATAAACCTATATATTGAATAATGAATATTTTAAAATTCTAAATTATTTATCACACGACTTCGACGATTGAGAAAAAAAACTTTTTCCTAGTTGAAAAAAATATATATTAAATGTTATATTACAAAAGTAAAAAGTAGTGTTCGTTTTCACGCACGTGGATTATTCAATTTTGGTTATTTCATTATGAATTGTCATTTTGACTGGTAAACGCACAATGTTTAACGAAACCTAAAATTAGATCAGTAATATTCATAGCTTTGTTTATATAATTCTATACATATATTGTAAAGCTGAAAAAAATATTCGGTTGAACTCCCTAATCTCAAGAATAGCTGGTTTTAAATTAAGAATATTTTTGTGTTGGTTAGTCTATACATCGAGAAAGACTGTAGGCTATTTACATTATGACTTATTTATAGCCTTTCTCTTTCCAATCACTCTATCACGCATACAGCAGGGTAGGCAGAGGGAAGGAATCTAGTGTTAGATACTCCATTTCCATTAAAAAAAAACCATTTCCCACGTTCACAATACGTAAAAATTAAAAAGATAATCGTATAATATTTTAATAAACGTTTTTTAAGCATTTGGTCGACATTTACTTTATTATTTTATTAATCAGTTCTTAACGTCTCTTGATTAATATATATAAAACAAAACGATTAATCATTTTGCTTTATTTATATTACTATATTAAAAAAAAAGTAATCTTTATGTATGAAAATATTTACTACTAAAACTACTCATATTGAATGAATTTCTATTTTTTGTAAGCAAAATACAAATACATAAAATAAAAATATTTAACGAATGTCAAAAGTCTAATTTATCTTCAATTTTACCAAAAAAAATAATACAACATTATTACAGATTGTATCAAATTAATCGATAGTGTGACAGTGGCCTTGTTATTTGAATGGTAAATACATTAATCATTTTAACACATACGTTTAAGAACTACATCTATTATATAGATTTAAATTTTCATATAGAGGAAATACTAAAACCTACGACTAAATATAATTTAGAATTCATTTTTTTTATCTTCCAACTTTTATACCAACAGTTCCTAATACGATACGTATATAGGTAGATACATACAAAATCGCTCGTTCGGTGGAAAAATTACATATTTGCACTATTTGAAATATCACAGAAGAGGGATTGTATATTTTTGAATAGACATTGACATATTTAATATTTTTAAAAGAAAAGTGTATAACTTTATCTCTTTTTGACCGTAAAAACTCCTTAACTCCTTAGTGCGTTCTAATTATTGGCGAAGTGAGTTTGTATCTTAACTTAACAGTTAAGATACAAACTATAGAACAGAATTCAACTGAAAAATGTGCAATCTTGTCATTCTTGCACCAAATGAATCGTCATAAGTATTTTTTTTAATTTCATTTTTACACTGCTCTTCCATAATTTCCGCTGTTTTAATTTTTTTAATTATTTTTTTGATTAAATGAGAGAAGAGATTTATCGCATTCTTACCACTTTTTCTTTTTTTCTATTTTTTATTCAGTCGATATGAAAAGAACGGTGGAGTCACGTCAAACTAAGACTAAATTAAGATAAATTGATTTAATTATATACTAAAAACATAGATAAATTCTTATGACAATATATTATGATATTCATTTTTGTCCACAATTTCGTTTGAGTGGATTTTATGACGTAAATTGCTGAATCTTGTTTTCCCCGTTCCCGTAGTAATTTTGAGAAATCCTCTGTTAGTGCTCCTGTACGCTCCCCAAGGACAAATTTCAGCGTTTTATGCCGTTTACAACAGCTGTGTGTTGACTATCAATCACTCGGTAAGAGAAGAGTTTTACATAATAGCTATTATTCTATTATGTAAAACTCTTCTCTTACCGTATTACCGTATCCCTTATTATTTAAATGGAATAGTCTATTATTTAAATGGATGGAAATAAGAAAAAAATGTTGATTATTTTAATATTGATTTCCGTACTTTTATACATTTAACAAATCGTAATTTAAATGTTATCAGATTTTTTTTTTTCATTTTGCTCGCATAAAATTATCGTCGTATTTATTAGAAAAATGAATAGTTATATCAATTTATCTAGGTAGGTAATTTTTCCCGTAGTTTTTCGTTCCTGATCCCGCAAGAATTCCGGGATAAAAGTAACCTATATGTTGGTCCAAAATCCTCTCTGTAAAAGCCTCATAAAAATCGGTTCAGCTGTTCCGGAGATTAACCCGGACAAACAGAAAAACAGACAGACAGATGAAAATTTTAAAATTATCTATTTATATTTTAGTATCGAACAAATAATTGCACTATATGCACTTGAATAAACACGGTTAGTTTGACATCTCAGATAGTATAAAAAATGCCTCTGGGAAAAATTATAACTCATAAATCCTTAAAAAATGTTTTCAAGTGCGTCACTCCGTTTACTACTATAATAATAGATATTAAAAAAAAACCACATACCACAAGATAATAGATATTAAATAACTTTATATATAGTTATTAAATAAATTTAACATTCTATACAACGTGCATAGAGTGTTTTATAAGTATCTATTTATAATCTTCATTATTTTCCAATACACTATTTTAAAACGTTATTAAAACGTGCAATATTAACATATTTTATTTATTTACACTACAGCAGAATTAGTGAAGTAATTCGATTTTGCACATTTCTGTGATTAAAATATATTAACATAAAAAATTTTTATCGAATCGCAATTTTAAAGGATTAACGCTAAGTAATGAAAGAAAATATTTTATTTTTGTATACCTTAGATATACATACATACATATATATTATCCAATTTTGTTGGTCACCCAATAATATATACGACTTAGAACTTCAAAACTGAAATATTTATAATAATTATTTTATTTTTTATATTTAATTTATCTTATTTTTTATAAGTATAACTATAAATTGATGATTAACAATTTCACAGCAAAAATTTAGTCATCTAGAAGACTATTCATAAGATCTGTAATTTACTTATTAGACGTGATATTAAAATTCGTTAAGGTAGTTAAAATTGTAAGACAAATGTATGAAATTGAAAAGATGCTTAAAATCTTTCGACCTGTATATAATATTATGTACAACATTACTAAGAAGTTATAATGAAAAGCTTAATAAATAATCTCTCTCTTAATCCGGAAATAATAGCCACTTATTTAATTTTTGCATTTGAAAAAATCGAATAGTTGATATTATTATAGGTATATTATGTACATATACGTTTTATGGTAAATGCAAGAAAAAATTATACGAACTTGTATAAAAAAAAATTAGTTTGCACCCAGTGGTACACCTCAAAATTTTCAAGTATTAAACTTACTATTATTTGACTAATCGATTTTTTTTACACTAGCATCGGGAAAATAGATTCGATATTGCCAAGTTTAATTCTAATATAAACATTAGATTTAGTAACAAAATTTAGTAATTTAATTAAAGTCTCTACAGAAATAACCATATCATCAGGATTTTCTAAGACGTGTAAGGGACCAAGTGGCAGTGGTACTAACAAGTAGTGCAATCTAATCTTAAACCTAATTAAACCTCCATACATACTCGTACATACATAACTTTCACACCATATGATGTCATCAAAATTCATAAGCGTATTGAAGTTTCATAGTCAAAATTACGATAGCAAAGACGTTCGGTACAAAAAATATATTCCAAAAATATTGGGATCTCTCGTTTAATTTTTTTTTCATTTTTCTTTCACACTTGGGAACGTCCGCGTCGCCATGGTCGTGCCTGAAAATGAAATTTTATTTTAGGTTCACGCTGGATCGAACTTATAGCTAGGCAGAGAGAACCTAGTGTAGTGACATTTCATTCCCCACTTTCCGCCCAATTATCGAGACTTTACATGTTTAGTGGAGGAACTCAAGGCCAAACTTTGACTTGTTAACAGAGTGAGGAAAAATATTTAGTACCTCGAATGGGAATCGAACCCACAACTGTCGCGCGTACAGTCAAACACTACACTTAATTATCAGTACATATTAAATTCAATTGTAAACTTATAAAATTATACCTCTATTATAAATATCCTTATAAAATTAATTTTAACATATTTTAAATAACATTTTATATCAAACACATATTCATCTTACCCACGAAACCAACCGTTAGAACTGGCTTTGAGTCGGCGACCCGTCGAAGGATTCCTCATTGATTAACCTCAGCTTAACAGACTCCCGTCTTAAATTGTAACTCGTCGATATATGGCAATGTTTCACATCAACTGTCAACAAATCCTCATTTAATTCGACTCCACTCTTTTCCACATCAGCCGCAGCACTCGGTTTCCTCTTGTGTCTAAATGAAGTGGACCTTTGGGAGCTAGATCCTAGATAGCTGTCCGTTGTTGTGTTTCCATTGAACGTCTTCTCAGACTGACCGACCCCTAATTGCTCTAATGGAATATTGCTCCGGAGATGTCCAGCTGTGTCAATACAAGGTATCAATTGTTTGAACTCCTTCCTAAAGTTCTCGTTCATCCATGCGTAAATAAAAGGGTTGTAGCACGTCGACGACATAGCGACTACATGGCACAAGAAAAATATAAGAAAATAGTATTTAGAATGGATCGCGTATATGTAATAATCATTGTACAAGTTCGTGGCGTTCAAAGGCAACCACGATAAACCGAAAATAGTGACCATAGCAATAAGCATTTGGTTCGTGCGACGTTTTCTGTTCTTATCAAACTCCTCCTTTCTAGCGTTTTTACTGGCCGCCTTCGCTTTGGCGCGATCGTTCAATTTGAAACTGACACATGTATAACAGAAGGCAATCACTGTGAATGGGAAGACGAATTGCAGGGTGGATGTCACTGAACCGAATATCCTCCTAAGTTTCTCACTCGGCCACGTTTCTTCGCAGAATCTACCCAATTTTATATCGTAATAGGTCATAAATATAGCGTAAGGTAACGTTACCGTTACCGAGAAAGTCCAAATCATGACTATAACCGATATACAAGTTTCGATCTTCATTCTTGGCCTAAATGGGTATATAATTACAAAAAATCTGTCGATAGCAATAGACATAAGAGTTAGTGTTGATATGTATACGCTGCAGCCCTGAGCGAAAGGCATCATGTGGCATAAAACCGAACCCCAACTCCACGAGCCATGGAAGGAGTAGAGTGGAGTGAAAGGAACCGCAAATAAGCAGAGTAATATGTCGGATAACGCTAGATTAGTTATAAAAAGATTGGTAACAGTTTGCATGGCCTTGTTCCTGATGACGACGAAACAAACTATAAAGTTTCCCAGGAGACCCAGTACGAAGATAACCGTGTAGATTACGCAAAAGATGGTTTGAACCCATTTATTATCAATTATATTCTCATAACCAGGTAAATGAGGAGACGGCGTCGGCACATTGGAATCGTTCCGGAATTTCTCTGTATCGTTAAGTATATATGGGTAACTGGCGTCCGTTACGTTCATTATTACGAAAGAAGGACCCTCCCAACGACAACAGGCAATGTTTTCTTCACCTGTCAGTTTTACGATCCTCGGCGAGATTTAACGTCAGACCTGTAACAAAAAAAATAATTAAATTTAACGTTTCTATTTCGCAACGCAATTTAGACAGAAACTGTCTGCTCCGCATATATAAATACAATAAATTGTGTAAATGTTTTTGTTTACTTTTGCATTTAGTTTTGACTGTCGTGGAAAAAATAAAAAACTATAGAAGATACAAGATACAGAAAGATCATTCCCCATAGCAATATATGTATATAAATGTAACATGTGCCTGTAACTGTGTCTTATCTTACATGAACTAGCGGCCTTAATATTAAGTTTTGCCCTCATTTTAAAGCTATTATTTTTATGATTTATCCATAAATTTATAGTTTTTAGTTTTTTATTCGGAAGTACCCTATTAGTTTTGATTCCCTTTATAGTTTCGAAATACGCGTAATATCTCTTTTTAAAATTAAATGCAGAAGTATTTTTTTTAATTATGGGAACATAGATCCTGAGTACATGGTTTGGATTTTAACTCGATATCTCTAAGCGTTCTTAAGATAAAGGCTCTTGACAGACAGACAGACAAACGGACAACAAAGTGATCTTATAAGAGTTTCTTCTTTCCTTAAAAGGAACGAAATCCTAATGACCTACTAATAAATAATAACAATATTTAAAATATCACGTAATCGTCCAAATTGGCATATATATTTTTTATAGTAGCTTCTTAAGAGACATTACGTGTTGAGTGGCGAAACTCACATTATTGATAAGAGCGAGGAAGTGAAAATAAATGTAATTATTCCCCAGAATGGGGATTGGACCCACAATCATCGCGTTAACAGTCAGACGCGGTTCCACAGTACCACAGCGGTCTAATAAAGTTTCGAAGAAAACGAGTAAAATTCCAATTATCAAAATTTACTTTTTATAAAACAACACACTTCTTCACACTTCCAAATAAAAGTAAATAGTGCCAGTTAAAATAACACTAACTGGCTGAAATTCTTGAAGTAAATATCAAATTACGGTAAAAGCTAGCTATAAGCGCACGAATACTAACATTTTTATACTTTTTTGTTGTAACAAATTTATTTAAGCATTTTAGTTTTCCTTTGTCTTGAAGTAAATTTTAATTTCATAAACTATTTAACTTTTTATATTATTTTGCTTTTACATATTAGAACTTGAAGCCACAATCACTTTTTTTAATCTCATATGTTTCACCTGTAATACAATGGCCATTTTTTTTCGTTAAACAAAATAAGAAAAATAATATTTTAAATATTTTAATACGTAGATTATTCAATTTATTACAAATTATTAACATTTTTTTTTAATTAATAAATCAAATAAATAAGCTTCACACTGTATCCCGCACACAGAAGAGTAGGCAGAGGGAACCTAGTGTTGAGACACTCCTTTCCCCACTTTCTGTCGAATTCTGTAGGCATTGCGTGTTGAGTGGCAGAACTCAACGCCGCGCTTGTCCTCGACACCAGAGCGAAGAAATGAAAATATAAATTTAAGTAAATATTTCATCTCCTCGAGTGGAGATCGAACCTACAACCAGTCGGTTTTACAGTCACACTGTGTGCCCATGCGCCACGATTGGCCTCAAATAGTAATTACAAAAAATCATTTTGAGTAACTAACCACTAGAGTGTACCAACAGCCGAAATATAAATGACAATGCTTCATTGCTATTTATTTATAAGTTGTCAGCAAGATAAGAAATAACAAAAGTAATATAAAAAAAAGAAATAGATATAAGGTCGAATATGTTATAGCCTTAGAGGCACCAAACACTGGGGTGCGGTTCCTTTGAAATCGTCCTAAGATGTAAACAATAAACAATGTCTTCGAGCGTTTCCTTGCTGGGTGTTCAAGCGAATGCCACTTCAACACGAAGTGCTTTGTATAATCAGGTATATTTTCGATTTTGTTTGTGTCCACGCGTCCCTTATACATAGGGAAGAAAACAGGCGATAAGGGAAAGTCAGTTGGTATATCACTATAATACATTTTTTCTATATTTTTGACGTATTTTATATTTATAGTTCAGAAATAATATAAAATAATAATAGTTATGATAGTACAAGAATGTTAATTATTTTATTAAACATTTTTAAACACAACGCAAAATCTTATTTGGAAACGAAGTGTTTTATCACTAGGTAATCAGGTTCTCTTTCCCTACCCTGCTGTGTGCAATATATCTCGTGAAGCTGAAACAAATGTATTATTATATATTTATTTAATAAAATGTACTATTCAAGACATGTAAAACTTTTATAAGAAACGTAAAGTAAATGTCGAATCACAATTGATTAAACTCGTGTTACGAAAACGATAGATCATCGAACAAAGAAAAACTTGCAAAAAATTCTCCTCCCTAACTTCTAAATATGAAAGTTCCATCATGCCCTATTGACATGATTGAAATATAATGTTCCTATAATAAAATATATTTTATAAATATTATATAAGAATTTATATATAATACAAATGGATACAGTGTATTAGGTCAATTTATCTTTCTTTTATCTTCACCCAGTGTTAAGACATTCCGTTGTCTACTTTTCACCAAATTCTTAAGACATAGCGCGTTGAGTGGCAGAATTCAGCGCCGTGCTTTGTTTCGTTGTTCGCAGAGCCAGGAAATGAAAATATTTAATTGCCCCAAATGGGAATCGAAGCCACAGCCGTCGCACACAATCATATATATCATAAAAAAATACGCTGTAAATCGCATATAACAGGGTAAGGAAATATATTTCTAAGACACTCCGTTCCGCCAAAAAAATCAAGGTACTGCATGTTCAGTAGCGAAACTCAATGTCAAACTTTGACTAGAGAAAATAAGTATAATTCCCTTGAATAGAAATCGAACCCTTAACCGTCACGTTTACAAATAGACGCTGTGCTTTACCGACGTCAACAATTTATCAAAAAAACAAACAAATTGAAAAAATATATTATTTATTCTTAAAACATGCTATATTAAATTGCTTTCTTTGAAGTTGCTGATATAAACAAGGGTAAGCATATTTGCGGTAAACAGACACATAAAATACAAAAATACGTGCAAAAATAACGAAGGCATAAATATCAAATAGAACGCATTGCATATCGTTGTGTCACATTTTTTGTAATATACCTCTTTGTAGATTATACTTAAGTTATACCGTGAGGCCAGCGGTGGAGTAGGGACACAAAGTGTGACTGTAAACGCAACTGGTTGTGGGTTCGATCCCCACTCGAGGAAATGTAATATGTATTTAAGTTTATATTTTCATTTCTTCGCTCTGGTGCTGTGGCAAAGCGGGGCGTTGAGTTCCGCCACTCAACACGCAATGCCTCCAGAATTTAGGGGAAAGTGGGGAACGCAGTGTCTTAACATTAGGTTCATTCTGCCTACTCTGCTATGTGCGGGATACAGCGTGAAGCTGATTTACCGTTATTGTTACCATTTTTCTAAAATAGTTGCAAACAAAAAAATAATTAAAAGGATACATTTTTCGTTTTCCAATTGTATTAACATTTTCTACTGTCTACTCGATGGAGGTGGGTTCGATGCCACTCGTGGTTGGATGCGGATGCTGGTGGATGCACAAGTGGGTCCGACAAAGCGTTGCTACGATTTGTCTGCTTTAAGTTTCGCCAGGTTAAGCGCGGCGTTGAGTTCTGCCACTCAACACGCGATGTCTCCAGAATTCGGCAGAAAGTGGGGAACAAAGTGTCTTAACACTAGGTTCTCTCTGCCTACCCTGCTGTGTGCGGGATACAGCGTGAAGCTGAAGTGTCGCCACTCAACACGATGTTTCCAATACAAAATTATAGTTTTCAAAATACAATTACAACATACAATTTTCAAAATTTCAGTATAACTTAAAAAAAAAACCTTTTAAATGGGACAGGTTGTGGGTTCAATTCCCACTCGAGGATATGACATATATGTATAATATTTACATTACCTCGCTCTGGTAACGAGGCAAATTCTGTACTGTGGTCGACGTTTACCGGCATTAGTGCGACAACGACTGGTTGCAAATAATCGACAAGTATTGCAGCAATGCGTTCTAATTGGTATATAGTATCAGATTTGATTGACAAGACTGGGGCAATTAGTTAGGGCAACTATTGTGGCATAAACCATTGAGTAATAATGTTTCTAATATATATTCTATTTTAATGAATGAGCTTATAATCGTTAAGCACATACGATATTTGATTGACATAAAATCTGTACTTCATGGCACTTAAAAAAATTATCTGAATATTTTCAAGACTTTACTTTACTTATTATATAACGGATTCCATACAGGCACAGCGTACTCAATCTGGGAACGAATTTAAGCCTTATGAAGAGTAAGATATGAAGAAGGACGCCTAAAATTTTTGGTAGATATCATAACGAAACCTCAAAAGATCTTAAAGACTCAATAATCATATGTAAGTCAAGATGGAGCTTGTGATCCAATAAGACCCAAGATCTCCGACGGACTTTACATTTTCAAGCTGCACATCATATAACTTAGGTACAATAAAATCGGTATTTTTTTTGTGAATATGACATTATGTTATGTTTATGTTTAAATCAAGTTTGTTGTCTTTACAATGTGTCGAAAAGCTATTAAAATCTTCTTGAAACTTCAAGTGATCGTTGAAATTATCTATAATATCGTAAATTTTTAAGTCATCCACGTAAAGTACAATATTACAGAATTTAAAATATTTCTTTACATCATTAATAAACAGTAAAAACAAAAAACTCTCTCCTTAATTTATTTTTTGCTTTTACGTGTTATAAAAGCGTGTTTTTCAATATTTTCAAATTATACTTTTATTTTATACTTCTAGTCTTTGATAACAAAATGTTTTTACCATTTATACATTTATTTCAAATAGGCGAATGAACCAGCATCCTCTCCATCTCTGCCAGTGCATTTATATTGTATTGTGTTTACCTATACGAGAGATACGAATCGAATGAGCCCATGATATATTTACCAGTAGGCAGTCCAAGGTTCCATCACCTTGCAGTCCATCGTCAAGTCCTCTATATCAGGAAAAATTAACAGTATATGTTAAGATGCATTGAATGATCCCAAACTCGATATATTAACTAGCAGCCAGTCCAAAGTTCCATCAGCTACCTTCCAGTCCATCTTCAAATCCTCGTCATTAGGAGAAATGAACAGAATATCTTAAGATGAAACGAATGAACCCAAACTCAATATGTTTACTAGTAGACAGGCCAAGCTTTCATCAGCCACTTTCCAGTCCCATCATCTGACCAGCTCGAAGGTAATATAATATTGTATTGACATTTAATCTAAATATAATTACCTAGTTTCATGATGATACATACAAATACAATTAAAAATGTGTGTAATTCATAGTCTTAGAATCCATTACATAGGTTCTTACATACTAGTCGACCAAAGGCATGTTAAAAAAGTAATCACTATGTGCTCGTTCTACAGAAATAAAACTAAAAGAGTACCAATAGAAAACTCCGTCATTATGTTACCTCCTATAAGTATTACTTAGATTTAATACTTGCAGCAAGTTTATTAATATGCAAGTTTCTATGAATAGACGTCAAAGTAGTTTGTCGCGTTAAATATGGAACGACGATGTTTAATCGGTTTTAGCGTTACTTGGAGCTGTACAAAGTTTATTTTGTAATAAAGCTATATATAAAATTAGTAAATAATGTAATATATACGAGTATATTATATATATATATATATATATATATATATATATATATATATATATATATATATATATATGGTATATGGTATAGGTGTTTATACCATAATACCGATTTCTAAGAGAATTCGGCAAAAAGTATGAAACAGAAGTGACTTAATCCAAAAGGAATAGCTCAATACTAGTTTCCCAGGTTCCATATACATGCACTGTTACTATTTAAAATGAAACTATTTAACCGAATTAATCGTGTATGTTTAGTTTATTAATTTTTGGAAACCAGACGTTTAGAACACTTTGCAGTAGTTCGTGGTCACAGGTAGAGTCGCTAATACCTGCCATTCTGTGTATCTGTTCAATGCGGCTTAGATCAGCTAAGCTGACTCCGCATATCCTACGAAGAGGTCGCATCTGCACAGCATTCATCTTTCTTTTGTTCTTCTTCTGTAAAATTTAGCAATGACTAGATAGTGGTCTGTTCCCAGCTCAGAACCCCGAAACACTCACAATTAAACACATAACTTGGAATAAGCTGATCTGACATAACGGGTGTAATAACAACATACTGAGTGGTGGTCCCTAACGCCACATCCGTTGCCACTTGACATACCAGCGGGGACGTACTGGTGCGTGTCGCCTTGAGGTTACGTCTAACAGTAGGCCTTCGTGAGTTACACGTGGCGGATAGAACGTTGCAGCCCTCGTAAGGGCTGGCAGGGTTCGCTGCCGGCAAGCCTTTAATAGTGGACACTACATTCATATAATATCGGAATTCTACGTTTAGGATGTAAATTTACAAAAATAGCTTAAGCTTCCTCTAACAAGGGTTAATTAAGGTATAATTGGGACTTCCAAGCCAAATATTAGCTGTATTCCTCTAACTGAAGTCAACGTTTAATAATCAGTTTATATTTAAATTTCAAATTGACAAAAAAAAACATTTTAAAAAAATATATAGAATGAGTAGGGAACATGGTGCCTTAACACTAGGTTCTAGGTAGGTAGAGGCCTACCATCCTATATGTAGGACACAAAGTGAAGCTACACTAAAAAAATATTCTAATGAACTTTTGCAAGTACTTTTATATCGATATATCTTTTATATCGTTATATTGTTATGATTTTATATTTATAAGTTTTAATATTGGCAATAATTAATTATAAAAATGTAAAATCAACCTCTCCGTTTAATAAAAAAATATTTTTGAAATAAGTAAAATATAGAACTACACTACTAAAATGACGCTTTATGTGGTTGGACAATTCGAGATATACTTTTTAGGAAAAAGAAAGAATTCTCTAGAATAACATATTGTATTAGAATTTAATATAGACATTGTACAAGCTTATACAAATACTATATTTTACTCTGGAAAAATTTAAGTTCTGAAAAGGCCTCGAGGTGCTTGATTTCGTTACACTATATACTCGTATATCGAAAGAATATATATTCAAACATTTTCACTATTACGCTTAAAGCTTAGATGTGCATGCGTTATTTTCACCCAGTTAAAGATACTACGCCAAAAGCTTTACGCTTTATGTAAATGACATATTTACATGAAATATTTATTTAAATTTATATTTTCATTTCTTCGCTCTGGTGTCGAGGCAAAGCGCGGCTCCGTCGTCCCGTCACTCAACACACAAAAGCCTCTACAATAGTACCTCAAATGGAAATCGAACCAACAACCATCATATATTGTATAATCAGATATTTCCAAACTGTACCATGGTAGTCTGAATATTTAAAACTTTGTTATTTACATATATACTTTGTAAAATATAGTATATTAAATTAATTTCATTATCTAATAACACTATATGAATCTTTAAATATGCACTTAGGCTGAAAGTCTAATTATGTGTTAAGTTCATTTTAATTTAACAAATTGTCTACGATGATTCAAATTGAAATGATAAGTAATGTAAATGTGAGGCTTTCACTTTCACAAATAAAATTTTACGATTAAAGATTATTTTTCCATTAGATGTTTCCTTGGTTTAGTGAATTAAAGTTTGGCGTTAAACTTCGCAAGCAATGTCTTTATACTAAATACTAAATGAAAGGAGAATAAACTCTGTACCTACTAAAAATAAAACAAGATAATAGAATTCAGTGACGGGTAGTTATATTATACTAAATATTAAATATTAAAAAAAACTATCCGTATGAAAGCTCTTGTGTTTGTATGGTTTTGTACGTGTATATAAGAAAGTGATTATTATTTGAGTTTTTCAGTATCTGGAGAATTCAAATTCGAAATACTGTTGTCCTTGTATAAGAATAAAAAAATACGTAAATCCAGGTACTAGATATATCACTATATTATTATTTGCTTTTGTAATAAAATATATTTTATGAAACATAGTAATATTCTTCGAATTCTATATAATTTTATTTTCTCTGAAAATACACATAGAGCTATTGTTTTACCAATTAAAATGAAAATATTTTCTATTTAATACTTTCCTTTATTATTTGTGGACATTATTTGAATACGAATGTTATTCTTAAGCAAATCACTCTTATTAATTAATATACACTCTATAACCACTCGTGTATATTTTATTAACTATACAAGATATTTGAAATAACTATAATAATTATATATTGTATTTATTACATTATTTCCTCTTTATTTTATCTATTTATCTTTTAATTAAAAAGATAAACACACATCGTACGTAATTATAATATCCATAATTAGCTACAAAGCTAAGGAAAGTGCGTAGGTGAACTTACGTACAACCTAAGCCTGAAAAAAACTAAAGCTCAACTAAGTTTATTCATAAATCTATACATATATTATAGACACCTATTAAAATATACTACAGTAATAATCTTTAGGGATATTTATAACAAAATATTATTATTATAGATAATCCAAATATTATAAATAACAAATATTTCAACTGTTGACGTCAGGCAAATTAATAATAACCAAAATTAAACCACGACATTTCATTCATATTCAAATATTAAAAAACGTGTTAAAACTGGTATAAATACGACGAAATACTAATAAAAAGCTCTAAACATAGCAAATCTTTCGATCGGTACAGCTTAAAGACAAACCAATAAACCACCATTTTATATGTAAACAATATAAATATATAACAACATTTATATAACTAACGAAAATCTATATCATTCTGTTATAACGACGACTTATCAATCTAAGGAATAGCGTCTTAACGAAGCCAATCAGTACAGTTGAGTTTAAGGTTATAATCTTAGCGTGGCTTACCTGCCATTAAAATTGCTTGTTTTTTTCATCACATTCACCACTAATTCTTCAAAAAAACTAATATTTCACATATATTTTGTTAAAAAAACTTATATATTACGTAGAAATTGTATTATTATTTATTAAGTGTACGCCGCACGATGCCATGCGCGGGTAGGGCTGGCACATGCGCAGTGTGTGGCTGTAGATACCCAGGTAATTATCGCTGTTAAATTTCCGCCTCGACAGCCCTACCTTTAGGGCTTGGCTTTTTTTATTTATCGTGAACAAACATTTTTTTTTCTAATTGTTGTTTGAAGCATGTGTGATAAGTGAAAATTGGTGAATGATGAAAGATAGTTACAGAATGGCTTCACAATTTTTTATTGATTTTTAAATTATTCTCAGAACCATTGAGTGGGTGAACCGATTTTGATATTTTTTTTTATTTGCAAGGTAATGCTTCCCGTGTGGCCCGTAGACACTGACTTCAAAATTATAAAATATTATTTTAATTATTTTTGTTTAACAAAGTACGGTTTACTTTATTTTAAATTATTTTTTGCTTTTCAGTTTTTTTTTAATTAATTTATAGACATTTTAAATCAAAAAATATATTTTAGATTTTAACGAATAAAAGAAAGTTTCGATAACGAACAAAACTTACGAAAAACAAATCACTTCAGGTACGAAAAAATGTTTTTGATATATTGTAATAGAACCAAAAACCGTGATTTTCTTTTTAAAAATTGTCTGTTTGTCTATTTATTTGTGCGTTTGTTCACGCTAAACTAAGAATTAGCTTATCCTATTTACTGAAACTACTGTAACTACTGAGGCCAGTCGGTTTTACTATATACTATTAGTATATAAACTTATATATATATATATATATATATATATATATATATATATATATATATATATATATATATATATATATATATATATATACATATTATTTATATGTATACAATATTAGAATATGAACAACATAAATAAATCGATAATTATATTTTTAAATGAAATATCTATAAGTAGACAACCTTACCTTTGCAAATGCACCGGACTGTAAGGACATTTTTATATTTAGCATCAGTTCGTCCTAAAGCAAAAAAAATAGTAAAGTCTAGTTCACCTGTTATTAAAGTTTTTTATTGTTTAAATTAGATACAAATAAAAATCAGCTTCACGCTGTATCCCGCACACACCAGGGTAGGTAGAGGGAACCTAGTGTTAAGACAATCGACTCGACTCGAGAGACTCGAAATCCTACAGTCAAGTCCTAAGTCTCATAACATTTTGTAGGATATAGCATAGTTTCCTATATATCCTATATATCTATCTTGTAATAATAAATTTTAAAAAAAATCCGTTCCCCACTTTCCACCACTCAATATGTAATGCCTTAAAAATTCAGCAGAAACACTAGGTTTCCTCTGCCTGCACAGCTATGTGCGGGATACAACTTGTTTACAAAACTTTTACTGCATTCTTACTTAATTTATAAAATAGGTGTTATTTTTAACATAATCTATTTTTTTATTCGATCTCTTTCATTCTTAGAGGTCGTAAAGAATTTACCGAATATTTATAAAATTCTCAGTTCGCTACTGCCTGTAAAGTCCATCTTTTACTGTAAGTTTAACAGGCTTGTGTCCACATTCAATCGACGGACTAAGAAGACGTGTTCTCGCCAGTGGTTTTCAAATATATGACGTAGAACGAACGAAATGTGTTTGTCTGTTTATAGTAGTGGCTTTGTGCAATGCGTGAAAAATACACCAATCTTCTAAATTAAAAAAAATTAACTGTTAAATGACCCAGTCTAATCTAAGGACTGGCCAGACTGAAAAAAAAAACAAATTAGCTATAAAAACATATACGAAAATGTTGTCTAATCGTCGAACCCAAAACCGTAGAAAACTTTAAACAAACGGCCTAGATAAATTTCGGGATTTTCTTTCTTAGATAAATCTATATATCTTTCCTTTCATAAATAAATCTATCATTCGCCCGAGTGGGATCTGAACCCACAACCGCCGCGTTTACATTGTAAATATTAAAAGCTACATACATTTACAAAAACATATCACTGAAGGAATTTGAACCTATAACCTAAGACTAAAAAATATAACTATTTTTTACTACTATTAACTCCATACAGTATCGACATCTGCAATCCCTCGCATTGCAATTGTTTGGTCGCATTGTACAGCGGACGCGGCGCGGAAGTTGTGACAAATGTATGCACAGGCTTATATTGCTTTACGATAAAACCACTACTACTGATCTATTGAAATATGGAGTTTTTAAAAATATGAAACTAAAAAAAACTGCTACTAACTTTTACTGTTGTAGAATAGTATTTTTTAGGGTTTCGTACCTTTTAAGGAAAAAAGGAAAGGATCACTTTACACGATAATTTTAGTTAAATCTTAGAAAATAAAAGCCTTAAAATGGGGGCAAAAAAATGTTGTATTAAAGCCGCTAGTTTAGTGAGGTATCAGATGAAAGGGCTCTGGTTAAGCTAAGTTTGAATTGCAGAAACCTCGGTGGGCGAACCAGACCGCTTGTCCGGTTTTTTTAGTAGTTTCACTATTCTTTTTTATATAGCAGGGTAAGCAAAGAGAGCCAAAAGCTAATGCCATAATCAAAGAACGGTAGAGCTATTTCTTTATTTATTCTTTATTATTTTTATTTAATTTTACATAGTCCTACTATAATATTGGAATAAATTGGAAGTTTTGTAAATGGAAAAGATTATGAAGATGGATATTTGTTCCACTTTCACGCAAAACTATTGAAGTGATGTAGATATTTTTTCTGCTTCACGCTGTATCCCGCACATAGCAAGGTAAGCAAAAGGAACTTGGGAAATCTATTGTTAAGACGATTCGCTCCTCATTAATACTCTCCGTTCCCCACTTATCGCCGAATTCTTGAGGCAGAGATGTGGAACGACGGAAGTTAACGCCGCGTTTTCCCTCATTACCACAGCGATAAAATTAAAGTATTAAAAGAATTTCGAACTTTCATCTAAGTAAGTCAACGTGAAGCTGAAAAAATTAAAATTAAAAAAAAACAAGCGAGTAGAGCTCGAAGCTTTTATACTATTACAACTTTTAAACTGTACTTTATTGTTCTTTTTTGTACGTGAACACGTACTGTGTGCCGCCCAGCGAAATCAGGTTGCGTCGAGCTTTCAAACGATTTTTTTTCATGTAAGCTATTGTACAGATGAAACTTTAGATCGTTGCAAATTGATGTTTACTGATTTTATACTGGATTTTTTTTTGTATAAAGTTAAGTAAAAAAATACCTCTAATATTTCATTATGTTCCCACATTTTCAAATACTGTATGTATAGGATAAAAGGAAAAGAATCGTTTTGAAACACTCATGTCTCCATTTTACACTCAATTTCGAACATTGAAAATGGCGCAATGGAAGAGTTTACCCTCTGTTCAGTACTCCGTTTAGGAAAATTGTGGGAATGTCAATAAGTGAATATGCTTATTTAAATCCACTTATTTTTAGTTTCAACAAGTTGATGCAAAGTGCGGTGTATGTACTGCCTCATTCAAAAACAAATGTTTTATTATGTCCACGTTTAATTCCGTATATAGCTGGGAAGGCAGAGAGAGCCTTGTGCCAAGATACTTTAATTTCCGCTTTACGCCAAAATTCCCGAATCTACGTGTGAGTCGTGGATCTCTATACAATACGCAACAGTTTGAATTCTACATATAAAATATAGAATTCAGACTATTGCTATTAATAATGAATTTACGGAACCATTTATAACGAATTATGTTAATTAAAGACCTCTTAGCGCAACAGCTTGTGCTGCTTTCAACTGTAAACTTGACGGTTGTAGACCCTCTTGTATAAAGAAATATTATCATTTTCACGATCTGATAAGAAGACAAAGTGCGGCGTTGAATTCTTCCACTCGTCACTCATCATATCTCGAAAATTGGATGAAAAGTGAACGAAGTGTCTACAGGTTCCCTCGGCCTACCTTGCTATATGCGGAATATATCATGAAGCAAAAAATTTCAAAAAGAAAAAAAAAATATAATTATTTTTTTGTATAAAAATTTCAAAAAGAAAGTTGACGAAGAATCATTTTCACAATATTCGCGTTATACTCGTAAAATGAGTTATATTGACAGATTCCAAATAAAAAAAAATCCCTTTATATGTTGACTTTTCAAAAGCCTTAGAACCTCACGTACTTCCGGAGCAATCATAGTATGTATAGAAAATATGTCAAAGAGACCGAAAAGTAAATACTCGTATCATTCTAGTCGCGTACAATGTAAAAGAAAATAATATGATTTCTATAATAAAATGATTTATCGATTGAATTTCGTTTTTGCTACTGAATTCAACTTTTTTTTTTTAATTCAAATTTAAACGCACCTTACATTTGTACACGCAATATGCAAAAATACACAATAAAATCATAATAAATATAATAAAAATATATGAGACAATGATTGCAGAGTTGAGTTCCACCATTCAACACGCAATGCATCAATAATTTGGCAAAAAATGGGGAACGGAAGTGTCTTAATGGCAACAGAAAGTCTTAGAACTAGGTTCCCGAGCTGACCGAGGGAAACTCCCTCTATCTACCCTTAATACATCGTGACGCTAAAAAACATAAAAGAAATCTTAATCTCAATATAAATTTATTTATGCTGTTAGCAAGAACGAGGTAATAAAAATAATTTATTTCACCGAATCGGAAGCGAAGTCACAACTTTTGCACTTACTATCAGATGGTGTGGCGCCTTCTATCATATATTATTATTGTTTAATCACTAATGTAATGTATGTGTTACATTTCTATATGAGTCGTGAATCTCCAAATGTCTATATATTCAGATGTTAGAAATTTTGAATATCGATATTTTTAATTTTCGTATTTCGGGATATCGATATTATAAGCTTACATCTTAATAGCATATATATCTGTCAACAAAGGCAACGGTTAGGGCGATTTGTAGATTTTCTGTTCTTACACAGGGGAACGATTTTTTTTTATTTTTTGGCTCCGGTATTTAGACAGCATAAAGAGCGGCATTAAGTTCGTCCACAAGCATCTCGTTGACATTCAGATACGTTGCCGCTGCTTCGGGACGGACATCATATTTTTTTTTAGTTTCACGCTGTATCCTGCATATAGTAGAGTAATAAGAGGATGCCTTGAAGTGTTGAAACACTCCACACTTTTCGCTGAATTCTGGAGGCATTGCGTGTTGAGTGGTGAAACTCAACAACAAGTTTTACCTTGGCACCAAAACGAAGATGTTAAAATATTATATATTTCATTTCCTCGTGTGAGAACTGAACCCACAACCTGACATATTTACAGTCAAACGTTTGCAGCTCTGCGCCACGACTAAAACGAAATAAAAATATATTTTACTAATAATTGTTAAAAAAGAGGCCAATCGTCACCAGTCTTACAGATATACAATATTTTATATTGCCTACAGTTTACTCCTACGCTGGAATAGCGTACAACTTTGCCATTAGCATCAAGTTACACAAGTTCGTGCGAGTCAATATTGAACTTCATATTTACTTCCGATCGCTAAGTCGCAGTTTCAAATAAAGAAAAATAACGCTATATTGACATCGCTTTGGGTAGTTTTATAACATTTTTAAAGTGTTATTCCACACTTTGTAAAGGAAGTTAAAGAAAATTAAGAAAAATTGTTTTTAGAAACGTATAAAAAAATTAGCGGAGCAGCATTTGAACCTCCGCCACCTATGTCCAACGCTTTAACCACTAAAAACTACACGTTCACTTAAAAGGTTATTTTTTTTATAAATTGCTAAAAAAGTTAAAATAACTTAATTTACTATAATCAAAACCTTATAAATATCAATATAAAACTTTTCCGTTACTAAATTTATGACTGACTGGCAACGAAAAAAAAAATAAAAAAATGTTTGCTCATATTCTCCACAGAGAAATTTGAGGCGACCACTCGTTTTTTTTAATAAAATAAATATACAAAATTTAAATAAAATATTAAAATAATATACAAAATTTCATTAATTCTCCCAAAGATATTACATTTCCATATTAAATCTACCACCAACTGTTTCCTTTACTTAATTTTTAATTTAAATTCTTCCCCATTCCAGTCACTAGGAAGTACAATATGGCGTCATTATGTTAGAATAACGACCTGTCGTTCAGAATTGAAAGCCCCAACAGCTTAAAGAGCACATTAAACTAAATAACATCGAAAGCTCTAAAGCTTTGTCTTAAATGTGAAACAAATTTGACAGGTTTTGTGATATAATAAAAAGAGGCCGTCGTGGCACAGTGCTTGGTTATAAACTCAGCGGTTGTGGGCTCGATGGACGTGATGGGAATGGATTGTTTATTTTCTTTTCTTCACAATGTCTGAAAATTAGGTAGTTCGTGTAGATGAATTAGTTTAGATTCCCTGTGCCTGCCCTGCTATACAGTGGAATCAACGTAACGGTTTTTGACCCAAAATTTAAATGTCTCAGGCGGGACAGATAGGATCCCGCTTGTCCCGCGTGAATCATTCCACACATTTGGAGAATTCTTTTTCAATTACTTTTTTACTTATTTATTCTGAAATTGTTGCTAACTTATTAAAAAGATAGTAACAATTTCAGAGATAATAATTTCACTTTTCACCGAGATAAAGTCAGGTTAGTAGGGTGGAGTACAGCGCCAAGTATTATGTAAAAGCTGATTTGACCTTGTTCTATGGTTGCTACTATGGTTCAATAGATTTATTTATATTAACACTCGTGATGATGAACTCAAACCTTACAAAGGGAAATAGTACTATATCAAGGAAGGCCAAATTTACTTCTGAACTAATAAAGGAATAGCTCGTATTTGGACTCATTTGATAAATTTTGGCGAGTACTGTCTAAATGATGTGCAGATTCTGAAAATGAAGCTCAAAGGTGGGTACGGGGACTTCTGAACTAAGGAAGGCAGACAGGTCGTATCTTGGGAAGCACTCTGTAAATTTTGAATAAAAGCTTGTTTTAATTTTTTTTTAAATAATATTATTTCATACCTACATCCAACTTTTTGCCAGATTATCTATGTATCCCGTCCTGAGGCCTTCAGAAAAAAGGATATACAGTCTCCCTACCTCCTTCCTCTACAGGCATTTATTGTATTTTTTTTTATAATAGATGCATTTGTTGATTTTGTGTACGTAACTAGAAGATAAATCATACAGTCAATTGCATGTGATGTTTGTAGTGAGCTTGGTGCGTCTGATATCGATTCCCCATCAGGGTTTACTCGTATTATTTACAAACACAGTGTCTCCCAATACCTAAGTAAGAAAGGTCGTTTTGTAAAAAATTGCTTGTTTTTGGAAGATTTTTACATCTATTTTAATGATAAGTTTGTCTATATACTTATATAACCTTTACTGATTATATTAGTCGCTCCTATTATAATTGGAACCGCTGCGTTTTGTGTGTTCCAGAGGCGTCGGACCTCCGTTTTTAGAGGTGATATTTGCTTAATTTTTCTCTTTTGCTTCTATATTATAGTCGGATGGTACTGATACATCTATTAAGTTAGTCTTTTTGCTTGTTTTATCACTTTAAATTAAATCTGGTTTATCGTGTTTCACTGTTATGTCAGTTTGAACTGGTAGCTCCCACATGATTTTAGCTTGATAATTTTCCTTTATCTGCGGTTCTGTAAGAGTTCTTCCCAGCAAAGATTCGCCACCTTAAAGTAATGCTTTTAACTAACATATATTCTAACCATTACAAAAAAATCAGCTTCACGCTGTATCCTGCACACAGCAAGGTAGGCAGAGGGACCCTAGTGTTAAGACACTCTGTTGCCCACTTTCACTTGCCGAGTTCCGGCGGCATTGCGTGTTGAGGGGCGGAACTCAACGCCGCGCTTTGTGCCTCTACACCAGAGCGAAGAAAACAAAAATATAAATATAAATGTAAATAAATATTTCATTTCCTCGAGTGGAGATCGGACCCACAACCAGTCGGTTTACAGTCACACTTAATGCCCCTGCGCCACGACTGGCCTCTACATTACATTAATTACGTTACTTTAATCCCAATCCTCACGGTACACCAAAAATACCAAGTTATTTTGAGTTGAATTAGTAATTTTGTATATTATTACATCACGTTGATCGTTGCAATGTAACTCACCGTACCTGCGGTCAGAAATAGATTCCGTACTTAGAATGTGTCATACACTGCTCTTAATCGTCTATATTTCACCACAGGGTCACAGGTAAAAGTTAGTTTCGATATTTTTTGACATTTTTACTTATAGGGACTAGTTGTGTTGCAGGAGAACAAAAGTGTTCCTATAAACGCGACAAATTTGATTCCTTTCTTCGCTCTGGTATCGAGCGAGGTTGAATCCCGCCACTCACACAATACCACCAGAATTCGGCCGAAAATAGGAGCGGAGTGTCTTAACACTCGGCTCCCTCTGCCTATTCTGCTACATTCATAAAACTGAAAAAAAACTTATCACAAAGTGACTCAAGACTAAGGTCACTAGCAAATAAAGCGGAAACGTTAACAGAAGTTACATACACGTTAGGTAAATTCGGAGGTCTTATACAAACACCATTAATATTCTATTTGATATTGAAATAGAATCCCAATGTTTTATTTGTCTTGTATTTCAATTAGGAAAGGTAAGATCCTTGAGTACTAATATACATTATATAAGTAGGTATTTTTTTAGCTTCACGTTGATATCTTGCACACATCAGGATAGACAGAGGGAACTTAGTGTAAAGACACTCCGTTGAACTGAACCGAATTTTTCAAGAGATTGCGTCTGGGGTGGCGAAACTCAACTCCGAGCTTTTGCCTTGGTGCCACAGCAAAGAAATTAATATATTGATAAATAATGAGGCCAGTCGTAATGCAGCGGCACGAAGTGTGACTGTAAAACCGACTGGTTGTGGGTTCGATCCCCACTCGAGGAGATGAAATATTTACTTAAATTTATATTTCCATTTCTTCTCTCTGGTGTCAAGGCTAAGCGCGGCGTTGAGTTCTGCCACTCAACACGCTATGCCTCCAGAATTCGTCAGAAAGTGGGGAATGAACTACCCTACTGTGGACTAACACTAGCTTCCCTCTGACTACCCTGCGTGTGCGGATGATGTATGATGATGTAATTCATGAGCTCAAGTGGGGATCGAACCCACTTTATGCCCCTGCGCCATGACGACCTCAAATATACACATACATACAGTACATCCAGTTTATTATATTTCTACGAAAAACAAAACCAAATTGAAAACCAACAATAACTTACGCTCAATTCGGTAAATTCTCAAATTAATTATGTATAAAGTTGTCGAACGCACGTGCACATCACAAACTTATTATATTTTATGAAATTTTCAATATAAAACAACATTTGCATTTCAATGGTTAAATTAGTATGATAATAAAATTTAACCAATGAATAAATTGATTTATTTCGTTTCATAATTTGAAAATATAATGATGCATTATGGAGAGTATTTACAGAAGAAATTGTGAAATTCCACTCTGTTCCCTACTACCTATTAAAAAGTTGTAATGTGCCTATTAAAAAGTTCTAACTTAACCTCGCACTTTGCACGTAGTAAACCAAATTATTTAGATTCCAGTCGCAGAGGTAAATGCGTATAACTGCAAACGCGACATGTTGTGGGTTCAATTCCCATTCGAGGAATGAAATGTTTGATATTTTCATTTCCTCGAGATAGTGTGGCGTTCTATTTGTAGCGGTTTGTGAGATACAACGCTATTTAGTATTATTTAATATTTATGGAGTAAAATTAAAAATCCAAATCTTGTGGAAAAATTGTCCAAATTTATTTAACACACAAGATACATAAAGATAGAATAATTTTACACTCACAGATGGAAAGGAAAAATTTAAAGAAATACCAAAAGAATTAGATAAGCCAAACATGCACGTAAAAGTAAAAAGATAAGTCTTAAAATTGAATGCAATAAATGCAAGTGCGGATGATTCTAAAAAATATTTTTCTATTTTTACATATGTAAAATTAGAAAAATATTAATTATTTAATTTTACGCAATTTTGTAAATAGTTTATATAATGTAAGAATATAATATGTATTTGTGTGTATTATTATTCATTAATTTTATGTGTTCTAAAAGAGAATATAAAATATTCACTACAAGTTTTATACACAAGATTGTTATTTCCTTTAAAACTAAATTTCTCTATTTCTTGAACTCTAAAGGAAAGTCTTAAATGAAATTGTTCACTAGCTTATACTTAAGCAACGCTGCATAGTAAAAGAGAATCCTAGAATATCCTAGAAGCTTTATTTGAATTTCCTAAAATATATTCCTAATACATTCAGTTCCGTGGTACGTAAAAGCTGAAACCTTTTAGTATATATTTTAGAAAAGATTTGTCTTTTAAAATTTTTGCATCTTCCATTTAGAATACATCAATCTTACTCCGTAGAAAATGTTTCTTATTATATCAATATGCAAGATTTTATTTATAGAAACAATATAAATTTTTATGGTTCTGTAGTTCAAAATAAATATAAGGTAGCCTTATAGGATGGTATTTTGTTTCCCATTTATGTGTCTGTGTGTTCGCCTTTAAACTTCTTTTAAGTATTTTTTTTAGCATTAAAACGACATGAGCGTGCTTACTTTTTATTATACTTATTAAAATAGCCGCTTAATCAAAACCTATGAGGTAAGTACTTCCCGATGACCTATATTTATGATATTGGAACCAGGGATACTTTTCATAATACAACACATTACCTCGCATCACTCGTAGTACGTAAAGGAAACTAAGTAATAATTCACGACCTCCTTCACGATATTTAATATTTAATATAATAAAAAAATTATTGAATAGATTTGCGACTTTAGACTTAGATTAGTATTAAGTTCGATGCTTACTCAGGCCATTGTTTTTTTTATTTCTCAGAGAAATTACAGCGTTTAATTCCAGAACGCGATTCACACACGCAATGTCCAGAATTCGGGCAGAAAGTGAAGAACCTAGCGTGAAGCCGAAAATAAAAAAAATATTTTTGTTGACACGTCAGCACAGCTGCACCTGTTTGGCCATACACAATGTTGGTGCCGATGCTGTTATACGGCAGCGAAACATGGATATTACAGAAGAAGAGTGAAAGAAAGATGAATGCTGTGGAAATGCGATCTCTTCGTAGGACATGCCGAGCTAACTTAGCTGATTGAATCCGCAATGAAGAGATACACAGCGTGGCAGGTACTAGCGAGGATGTCACGGTGAGAATGAAGAAAGTTGTGCCAGTTAGTTTGGCCAAGTGATGAAAAATGGCAAAAAATAATTATAAAAGAAAAGTGAGCGGTAAGAGAGCCGGGAGGAGACCGATTGACCTTCCATAATACAGTATCAAAGATACTGGAGAAAGTACGCAAAAAGCAACGTAAAAAGCATGAAGACTCTCCGAAGAGGGCATGTATGAATAGCTTAAGTTATTTAATAAGGATCTACGACCTTGCAGTACATATTGTATACTCAACATTAATATCAACACAGAATAATGCTCATAATACAACACATTATAAAACTGTACAACTATGCAATATTTTAAGACAGCTTTCATGTAAGAATGAAAAACTTCAAGTAATATTTCCTCATAATTTTAATACCTGCAATGTAAGTTATGAAGTTTTATATAACATTTTCTGCAAATACTATTAATAAATTATAATTTTATTTTTCAGCTTCACGCTGTATCGTGCATATAGCATAGTAAGAAAAGAATGTGTGAAGTGTTAAGACTCTCCGTTCCCTACTTTCTTATTTTTCTCGTGTGGGCATAGAACCCACAACTTAATGAGTTTACAGCCACACACTAGTGCCCCTGCGCCACGACTGGTCTCAGTCACGGAAACTTGGAGGGGAAAGATTGTGAATCTACTTTTTTATACATTTATAGTTAACACGTCTAATCGCTTTATTATACGAGTACTAAACTAGCATACATAATTATACTTTTCTCATTCATCTTTTATCAGCACAATACTTTTAAGGGTGTATCTCGCATATAATGGGATATTTTCAACGTTCAACGGGAACGTTGACCGGGAATATACTCCATTATATACCGTTGGCTAGCAGTGGTCTGCAGCAGCCAAAAAAAACGTTTTTTTTTTATTTTTGCTGACAGTGAGCCTTTGGTCACTGTGCAGTTGGGAGGAAGATCGCGGGTGGTGGATCGGTGAAGACGATACAGTGTCTTCCTACAATATTTTTTTTTCCTCAGTTAAACATAAATTGTTTTTGACATGTAAATCTAGCAAATACTTAGAAATTACATTAACATAAAATTAATAGAAGTTTTTCGGTAAATATTATAATTTATTTTTATGTAACTTCTTATTTATATATTAATTAAAGCTCTGTTTGATTATTTTAGTTAATTTCCCTTCTAAGAATGATATAAAAGTGGCTCTTGATCAAGTAAGATTGGAACCCGTGATCTAAACATTTCATTTCAGTTTCAGTTTGACTTACACGCCATCTATATATATAAAAGGACATGTACCTGACTGACTGAGGTAAGACGCACGCACGCCGTAACCGCTGTGCGTAGAAACGTGAAATTTGGAAATGTTTATTTTCATAATCTGGACATCCACTAAGAAGGTATTTTGAAAGTTTGTATGGATTTTTTTTAAATCGGCACTGATTTTTATAAAATTTTAAATTCTGACTCTTAAAAATATTTTCATAATCTGGACATCCACTAAGAAGGTATTTTGAAAGTTTGTATGGATTTTTTTTAAATCGGCACTGATTTTTATAAAATTTTAAATTCTGACTCTTAAAAATATTTCATTGAACACGTGTTTCATGTTTTTTTAGAATTCACTTCCTAAGGGTTTAAATAAGGAGTTGTAAGTTTATATGGAAAAATCTTTAAATCGCCACCGATTTTTATGAAAAAAATAATTCAGACTGTTAAAAATATTTTATTAAACACGTGTTTCGTGGTTTTTTTTTTTAATTTACCCTTAATGGCAATTCGCGGGCGAAGCTGCGCGCGCCCACTAGTCTTCATATAAATGGCATAAGAGATCCGTTTTTTTCTATTGAGGTACAGAACTTTAAAAATGGACGACAGTGGAATGAATGGATTTTACACGATAATATACAATTTTTATATCAAAACTAAATTTTACATGCGACTCGATGTCTAACGAAAACAACCATTATCAATCATTATCGTGACGTCATCGTTAACGATTAATGGATAGTCCATTACAATAAACAAAAAATATTCTTATAATTCGGACTTGTACTTCCTGAGATTAATGCGTTCAAGCAAATAAACTCTTCTACTTTGTTTTTTATGAAATATGTATAAAATAAAATATAATATATATTTTTCAAATATAACTAAAGTTATCAAAGGTACCTACATAATTAAAAGTGAAATGGCTGACATGTGAAAATTATGTTATTTACCTACCTCGTTAGCTAGCTCGTACAGCTTTTACATAAGTTACACGTGGCCTCGTCTAACATTTCATAATAAAAAATAAATTATTATAACTACTAAGAAAAAATGCTTCTAGTTCATTGAATTACTAAGAAAAGTGATTGAAAACGTGTCACGTGACTACTAAATATAGATTTTTGTTATTAAACTTGAACCGCGAAGATAACCTATAAGTTACTTAATTCTTAAAATATTTTTATTCAAAAGTTAAAAATGAAATGAATATGACCGAAATTAATAAAAATATATAAAATTATCTTTGCCTCGTTACCAGAATGTGAGAGTTTCTATGAAAACGTTAAATATTTCATTTATGATGTTAGCATCTCTGTAGGTTCATCATCATCTGTTTTTACAAATTTCCGCTTCCCAAATATAAATAATTAGACTTATCGTTTGGCGAGAGAGAATACTATTTTGTTAAATATTTTTAAACATTTTTAAAGTGATATTCCACACTTATAAAAGAAAAATACTTTTTTAGGTTTAAAAACCCACAATCGTTGCTTTGACAGTCATATGCTGTCCCCTCCGCCACGATGGTATCTATAAATAAAAAGAGAGAAATATTAACCACTCAAATATCTTGACAACCTATGATGTATAGCTCGTTTAGTAGTATTTTAAGTGAACCTGTTTAGATAGAGTTAATTAGAAGACTAAGACTTAGTTTACCCTTTATTTTCAATTTACTAATTCCGAATCAGTCTAGTTGTGCTAAGTGTTCGAAATATCGAAATTCCAAAAAATTATAATACTTCAATTTACGCGATTAATCCGGTTAAACAGTTTCATTTAAATTATAGAATAACATAATCTTGATAATCAGTGATCTCTTATAGCTCGATAATCATTTCGTATTTTTTTAAATTACTCCAGATATATGTCCTACGAACTTCTTACAATAGCCACTTCATAGTGTATCCCGCACGCAACAGAGTAGAGGCAGAGGGAACATAGTGTGAAGACACTCCGTTCCTTAGTTTCCGCCGAATTTTTCAAGACATTGCGCGTTGAGTGCCGGTGCTCATCTCCGAGCTTTTGCCTTAATAATTAATTCCCTCGAGTGGAGATCAAACTCACAACCTTCACGTTACAGTCACACTCTTGTATCCCTGCGCCAGAACGGTCTCCTTAATATAAAAGTTTAGGACGTAAAAGGAATATTTTTATTTGTACAAAGCAAGCTTATTATTTTAAGGATTTGAGAGATCTTCACGAAAGGATAAGTAAAGAACACGAAATCATAGATTTTAGGAGTCAATTCGATATTACGAAAATAAGAAAGATTTACGTTTTTCTTGTTTTTTTTTCAAAGTACCACAGTACAATTTGGGCGCTTATTGCCTTATATTATATGCAAATTTATTTTTTTTAGTTTCACGATGTATACTAAATACAGCAAGCTAGACAGAAGCCTTAAGTAGGTGCCCCTACTTACTCCGCTTTCAACTCCAATTTTTCGAGACTACTGTATATTATACTATGTTTATTGGCGGAACTAAACGACTTGCTTTGTTGTTACCAGACCAGACCAAAGGAAGGATTGAAAATCATTTGTTGCAGGGGGAATTGAACCAACAACTGCAGCGCTTACACTCAGAACCGGTCTCACGGCACGACACTGGAATATTTTTTTTGCTAACAACTTAAGAATCAGTAAAGCTCTGTATTGATCTATATATATAAAAGGATATGTACCTGACTGACTGAGGTAAGACGCTCGCACAGCCGTAACCGCTGTGCGTAGAAACGTGAAATTTGGACAGATGTTTATTTTCATAATCTGGACATCCACTAAGAAGGGATTTTGAAAAATTTTAACCCTAAAGGAGTGAAATAGGGGTTGAAAGTTTATATGGTTTTTTTTTAAATCGGCACCGAGTTTCATAAAATTTGAAATTCAGACTTTTAAAAATATTTTATTGAACACGTGTTTCATGGTTTCTTAGAATTCACCCCCTAAGGGTTCAAATAAGGGCTTGAAAGTTTGTATGGAAAAATCTTTGAATCGCCACCGATTTTTATAAAAATTTAAACTCTGATTGTTAAAAATATTTTATTGAACACGTGTTTCGTGGTTTTTTTAGAGTTCACTCCTAATGGTGCAAATACGCGGGCAAAGCTGCGCGCGCACACTAGTATATTATAAAAATAATAATCTATTAGGTCCAGAGAGAAAGGAAAAAATTAAGCCATTGATTGGACGCAAATATTTTATATTTTGATCCAGCATTTAAACTACCTGTATGTCAAGATTACATCTAAATCTGTTAGGTTATTATAGTATCAATAAATATTTAAATGCATTTATATTTTATATTAATATCAAAACATCTAATTGAGGTTGTCGAGGCGCAGTGGCACAGCACCCAGCTATACATGTGACGGTTGTGGGTTTAATTCACATACGGGGGAATGATGACTTTCATTTTCTCTCTCTGGTAACAATGCTACCTTGTTACCCATGAACGGTATTGTGTTAAGCCACTTAACACGCAATGCCCCCATTTTTTTTTTTTTAAATTAGTGAAAAACGGACCATCTCAACACTAGATTTCCTCCTTCAGGGTTAAGCTACAAGAGATGTGTACATTGTCATTTACAGTATGTACAATAAGAAACCATTGTTAGTAGGGTAGCTAACTGTTACTGCTGGAACAGAAATAAATATTTCAATTTGCATTTCCCAGTTTCAATTAGACAAAGCACGGCGTTATGCCCCGTTGCGCTTTGTGAAAAATAAACGAAACTCAGAAAAGAAAAAACATCAAGTTCTCAAAATTCTAAATGTTACATTACTTTAAACCAAGGTGTCTTAATCTTAAAGACAATTAAATCTCTAACGAAGTTATGTTGCTTAGAAAGGATTTAGTAGACTTAACTAGTGGATCAGATAATTGATTTACTCAATTATATACAAGGTAATCGAGCTAGAAGGCTTGTTTCATCGCCTTTAACTTATAATTAGCTTTATCTAAGTAAAAGTAATAATATAGAATTGAGCATGTTTTAAATAATTAAGAGGCCGTCGTGGCGCAGCGACACGACTGAAACCGCAACGGTATTGGGTTAGATTAACACTCGGATGAAATAGTCTCCCTCTCCCTAACAAGATAAAGCACGGCGTTGAGTACTGCCACTCAACATGCGATGTCCCGAAAATCGGGTATTTCCGCCCGATTTTCGGGACATCGCAGCAGTTGTGACCGTAATGTCTTAAAATGAGCTAAAAAAATATTATGATCGTCTTTCAGAGCGGTAAAATGTCTTGCTTTTCCAAGGGTCTAGCCCAATTAGCATGTAACCTATTGTAAAATCTAATGTGTTAAAATTACCTTACTTACCTTACTCTATACCTATAGAGCAGCGGTTCCCAATCAGCGGTCCGCGGACCGCCAGTGGTCCGCAGAAGCTTAAATATGGTCCGCGAACGATTTTAATTTTATGACTGGGAATGGTGAGACGAAGTTTCTGTTTGATTATCACTGTTAATTGTTATTATATCTACATGCATAGTGGTCCCTGCTACCAAGAATGATATAAAAGTGGTCCTTGATCAAGAAAATGTTGGGAACCCCTGCTATAGAGTGTTCGCGCTGTTTCGTCGTTTATAGTTCAAAAACGTCGTCATACTAAATCTACAGAGAGATATACTAGTCTATTATATCTCTCTGTAGACTTAGTCTACTTCTAAGAGTTATGCTATATAATTGATTGTGATTATTCTTACATTATATATTTTGATGTCATTACTAGATACTATATACGAACGTATACTACTAGTATAAGACAGATTTCTATAAATTTGTTATACGCCTATACGCAATCGTGATGATTTTGAATATTTTAAGATATGTTCCACTATTTCCATTTTATTATTACTTAAAATTAAATATATTTAAAAATCAAAAATCAAATCAGCTTCACGCTGTATCCCGCACACAGGAGGGTAGGCAGAGGGAACCTAATGCTAAGACATTCTGTTCCCCACTTTCCGCCGAGTTGTGGAGGCACTGCGTGTTAAGTGGCAGAAATCAACGTCACGCTTTGCCTTGACACCAGAGCGAAGAAATGAAAATATAAATGAAAATAAATATTTCATATCCTACAGTGAGGATCGAACCAACAACCAGTCGATTTACAGCCACACGTTGTGAGCATAATTGCGCCACGACTGGCCTCAATTAATAATATTTACATAATATATAATTTTAGTAGGTGTCAATTTATGGGGTGATAAATAAAGGGGCTTTAAAAAATTAACTTCAATTACTTAGGAAACTAAAATACTTTGTAAGAAAACGAATAAAAAATTGAATGTAGCGGAATTGAACCCGCGCCTCTTGGAAGTCTTCCAAGGACGATCTTGGACCGTTCAAATTTTTATACGTTTTCTTAATAAGTATAAACTAAATTTTTTTCTACTTACCATACAAAACCAAAATAATTCTTAAAAAATATATATTATAAGAAGTTTATAAATAGCCACGTTCAAATTTCATAAAGCTACCTTCAGTAAGTAGATACCGAGAAAATAAACTTTAAGGTTAAGGGTTCTTAGCCCCATAACTCCTTTACAGTAAGCGTTAAAGGCAAAAAAATGGTGTATCGGTATTTTAGATAAAAAGCAATACAATAATAATTTAAAAAACCGGACAAGCATGAGTCAGGCTCGCCCGCCGAGGGTCCGTACCAAAATTGGAGCTCTGTCTGAAATTCAAGCTTAGCTCACTTGAACCAGCGGCTTTAATACCAAATATTATTTACCACCATTTTAAGGTAATTATTTTTTAGGATTCAACCACAAATGTATAATTTTCAGATATTTTTCTGAATAACCTGAAGATGCTACCTACTAAATTTCATAATTCTAGATCAACCGGAAGTATCGTAATAGTTTTGATTACCTTTATAATGTCGAAATACGTATTTTTTGCGTCATAAACGGACAAATTTACGGTTTTAGAATTGAAACCCAGTACTAAAAGCGAGAGTCATTTACATAACTTTTGCACCAACACTTGTGGCAACTGCATATATTTCACCAGTTCTAAAATGAGTATTCAAAGTTATGAAATATTCGCTTATATAAAGTGCAGCATTCAATCGTAACTTTAGTAAATTATACAATATGAAATGTTTAGAAGTTGAAAGAGCAATTTCAATAAATTTCACTCTGTTAAAAGTTAACTTACGTATGTATCGTAAATTTCATTTTCCCTCGTGTACCGTATGTGGATGGGCGGGACGGCAAAGTGAATCTAATGTTCTACGTTATTTGAGTTCAACCTATTTTTAATAAATGTTGAATGGCGGAGCTCAGCGCCGCACTTTACTGGAATTTGGAATTTACGTCATCGTGGAACAATTGAAAATATTGTTGACTTATGTTCTTTTTTCGCACATAACAGGGTAGGAAGAGGCAAAGTTTCCTCCGAATTCTGACTGTTGAGTAGCGAACCTCAACGCCCAGCTGTACCTCGATACCAGAGCGAAGCAATGTAAATATTAAATATTTAATTTCCTCGAGTGGGAATCTAACTCACGACCCGTCGCGCTACGTCGTCGTTGTCGCGTCGTGATTGTGCCACTGTGCCACAACAGGCCCGAAATATAATCTATAAAACTATATTTTTACATAATGAAACGGAACGGGTTATTGCTTAATTAATAACTTTCTCTATATTATGAGTGAGTTGATCTCGTCAGCTCAAGCTCCGTTGCACAGTATGAGTAATCCAATTTAATCGAGCTCCCACGATGTTACGGATGGGAAAATATGAAACATAAGCATACGTTGGACGTGTGGCCATGAAATATTAGCCAATAATTTGAATGAATAAGAATCAATATTTCAACCGTTCACAGGAAACTTGTGAAGTCTTCACTGGACACATGATAATAGTAAGTTCGTTTCCAACTTGAGGGAATAGCTATATTTAAAAATAATTGGTCCCGCAATGTGCTCCTTCGGTTTTCATAAGTCAGAAAACAATATTTTTAATTCATCCAAAAGTGTAGATGACTTGGTTTTTTGCATATTATATAAGATTTTGGAGATACTTGAAAAAAGATTACGAAGTATAATATAAAACTTTTAACTTTTACTACATTTTCTTGTAACATTATTAACGGTACTGAAAACACAATTTCTCAAATGAATGAAAACCATATAATACTAGACTCACTTCAGTAATCTTGACTCGAATTGACTTGTAAATAAAACAAATATACAAACTAGACCATTAGACATGGACCATTTTTTTTTCTTTTATCACAAAAAAAATGGCAATAAAATTTCAAATGAAAAGTTATTTATATGGAACTTTTTATTTGAAATTTTATTGTGATTAAACGAATAGCATTGGTATAAAAATGAATATATATTCTTTTAGGCAATTAAACAATCTACAAAAAAGAAAATTTAATCTCTGAAAGTTTGAATAATTTTTAAATGAGTCAAATTAGAAAAATATATATTTAATATTAAAAAGCCCTACTGAGGCCAGTCGTAGCGCAGGGGCACAAAGTGTGACTGTAAAACCGACTGGTTGTGGGTTCGATCCCCACTCGAGGAGATGAAATATTTACTTAAATTTATATTTCCATTTCTTCACTCTGGTGTCGAGGACAAGCACGGCGTTGAGTTCTGCCACTCAACACGTACTGCCTCCAGAATTAGTCAGAAAGTGGGGAACGGAGTGTCTTAACACTAGGTTCCCTCTGCCTACTCTGCAGTGTGCGGGATACTGTGTGAAGCTGATTTCTTTATTTTTTATTTTAAAAATTATCCAAACTTTCTATTATTCACAAAGAAAAAAACATTTTTTGGCCCACCCTAATACATATATACATACATAGCTTCAAGCTGTATCCCTAACTAACGGAGCGCCAAACGTTACGATAAAAACAATATTGTATAAATGTTACGATAAAGACAATATTATAAAACATATTCATCCAAATAATCGCGGTTTCCATGGCCACAATATCAGAGAACTCAAATTGAAAGGTACCACTTAGGTCAACGGTTGAGACGTCGATATATCAATATTGTTTCGACTCGGTCATATTTGTGTTTTTGGCCACAGCTATCTCACTAGTAGTGTCCCCTAAACTTAATTAAGTTCGTAACAGGCATCCGTTCTTAGCTGGTAGCCAAATCCAAATTAAAGTAAAAGACTAGTTTTAAACACATATTGATTGTGGGTTCGATTTCCACTTGAGAAAATATTTTATTTAAAATTCTTTAATTAAGATGGACAAGTCACTCAATTCAATATTGCAATGCCCCTAGAATTCGGTGAAAAGTGGGGAACGGAAGTGTGTGGGGACCGAGTGCCTTTACACTAGATGTCTTGGTTCCCTTTTCCTACCGAGCTATGTACGCAATACAGCATACAGCTAAAAAAATACAGACAGACAAAGAACAGTGATATCCAGTCGGACTTAAAATATAAATAAATACTTCATTTAACACAAAAAAAATATTATTCCACTGTATAATGTAGAAAACTTTAATTGATAATAATTATTAATGGAAAACCGAAAATTCGAAGGAATTTTGAAAGTGTAAGATAAAATTCAGGATAGAAGTTCTTAAATAAATTTGAGAACTCTCCTGAACTTAACTGTCTCTCTTAACTTTCCTGATACTTCTTTTGATTTATGTGGAACTCTTATTTAAAATATTTATTACTATATATAATAGACCTCGAAGTTATCGTGGCGCAGCTATATGCGACATGCGCATGAAGATTGTAGGTTCAATTCAAAAAAGAATGGAGTAAGTGATTTTTTTGGATAGTGGGGAATAACACTAGGTTCCCTCTGCCTACCGTGCTATATCCGGGAAGCACAGCGTGACGTTACAGCGTGAAGCTAAAAGTATATAATATTCATTATACAATTCGCTGAAAAAACACCTAAAACATATTTGAATAACAATTAAATTTGTTTTTTTCGACAAGGAGGAAAAAAGTTTTCATTGCTCTAGTAACGAGGCAAAGTGTCCCCACTAAAGTGCCATAATTAGAACTAACTCCCAAGTTCCTTCTGCCTATCCTGCTACATGCGAGATACAGTGTACTACTACTACACTAACTAAACATATACTAAAAAACTACACTAACTAAAAAAACTAAACAAAATTATAAAAAACTAAATAAATAAACACATTCCTATATAATTTCAAAAATTATATACATATGTCATCGAAATAGGTTAACACAGTGCAAACGTATGAGATCGATGTAAATAGACGCGCTGACTAATGGGCTATCTGCTGGAGATAGGCTCTGAGATTTGCTATCTGTCACAAGGGGCAAATTGAGCGGAGGGGAAACCATTTCACGTCGGACCGAGATCACGTTCGAGTGTTCTCGTTGAAATACTTCTTTGTGATACTACTGCTGTTCTATGACTTTGATGCGAATAAAAAATAATAGATAGTTTTATGTTATGAGGCAAAGCGCGGCGTTGAGTTCTGCCTCTCAACACGCAATGCCTCCAAAATCCGGCAGAAAGTGGGGAGTGAAGTGCCTTAACACTATGTTCCCTCTGCCTACCCTACTGTGTGCGGGATACAGCGTGAAGCTGATTTGATTTGATTTTAGGTAGTTTTATTATATTTTCACATGCCTGTCGCGTTTTTTATGATTGAAATAGAGGTAGATTGGAGATAAATCAATCAGTTTTACTATTTTCAGTCTCTTTTTAGTGTATAACGTTCGTTACGTTATTATGTAACGTTGATATTTAGTTTAATTATTACTTTTTTTGGGAGTTATCCCTGTGACTTAATTTCCAAGTGGAGAACTAGGTCCTCTTTAAAATGTATATTATTGTTCATTTATATTTTTAAATGTTCTGCCAAAATTAGGAAAGAAAAATACTTATTAACAAACGTTTAAAAGTTTGAACTTAGCGGAGTTTGAACCCGCACTTCTTGGAAACCGTCCAAGCGCTCTGGCGTTACACTTTTACATATTCGTGATAAGTAAGTATATTATTGTTTATTATATTTTTATTTTTTTATAAATCATACATTCGCTCGCTTGAACTATACGAATATATTTTAAATATATGTATGAAATTATTTTCAGTTTTCGATAGGATTAATATAATTTAGGCCCAAATTATTAAAATAAACCGAAAAAGAATAACAAACAGACATACGTAAGAGAAATAAAATTTTGAATATTAATTTAGTAAAGAAAATCTTGAATCATGAACCTTGTACCGTTGACCTACAATCCTGAAGTTGTACGGAACATTCGTTTGGCAGGTCCAACTCAAACTTGACCGATTTTTTTCAAGATTGAAAATATTATCCAATACAAACAACGACAGAGGAATCGTCGTGGCACATTGAGATAGCATCTTTCTATAAATGCTATTATTGTGGGTTAGATTCCAACTCGGGAGAATTCAGCAGGAAGTGGCAAACGGAGTGTCTTAACACTAAGTTCCCTCTGTACCCTGTTCTGCGGGAAAAACGTGAATCTGGTTTTAATAAATACAATGAGATTTTTATAGTAAAAAACTAAAAAATAGAACAAACCGAACCAACAAATACAACCTGCTGGTAGGTGCCCACGGATTTCTATAACCTCAGAGGATTTTGATTGTGACAGCCTAGAGGGTGAAGGTGCCTGTACTCATGGACAGGGACAAAAATTAGAAAACATGAACTTCAACCCACTTCGTAGTGCAAGTGACGCACAAGACAATCCATTTTATTGAACAAATCATATTAGCATATAGCATCTTCTCTGTAATAATGAGGCAAGAGGTGTAAATTTCTCTTTTTTTTCTTCTTTTCTAAGAAGTAAACTTTTTCTAATAAGAAATTGTATTCAATTTTATTTTCCATACAAGACCTTGCTAACTAAAGTGAGTGTGAATTCGTATCTATTATTTATCGACAGCTCAACAACAAAAAGGGCTGCCTCGCTGTCCCTCCTGATATTGCTGTACGGTTGAATAGACAAACGTATAGACAATAATATTACGTGCATTAGATATTGATTTCTAAGACCTTAGTAGAAGGTTGATTTTTGAATGGAAACACTCATAGAAAATAGTCGTCCATTTTTCGTTCAAACTAATTTAGTTACGCCTTTGTGGTTTAACTAGGTTCTGTTACACTTAATAAGAAACTCTTAGTACATACATATATGTAATAATTAATATATTTTTAATAAAATAGGCCAGTCGTGGCGCAGGGGCACAAGGTGTGACTGTAAAATCGATTGGTTGTGGGTTCGATCCCCACTCGAGGAAATGAAATATTTATTTACATTTATATATTTCTTTCTTTGCTCTGGTGTCAAGGCAAAGCGCAATGTTGAGTTCCGCCACTCAATACGCATTGCCTCCCTCTGCCTACCCTGCTGTGTGCGGGATACAGCGTGAAACTGATTTGATTTATTCGTTAATGGTATAAATGAATAGTTTAATGTTGAAGTTACTTCCCTATAATATATAATTAAGTATTCATTTAGTCTTCAATAACATATACATATAATATAATATTTAACAATCTATTTCCTTTATTTTTATTTTTTTTTGCTTCGTGCATTTTTAACACATTCTTTGCATACATTTCGCCCTATCTTCGAGACATAACGTGATGAGTGGCGGAACTCAAAGCCGTGCTTTGTCTACCAATCAGAGAAATGAAAATAATTTATTCAATATATAATTCTAAATTTCATAATTTGACTTGGGAACAAGAATTACTTAATATTACCAAAGTTTCAGAGAATAAAGGATGACTCAGTCTATTTTATGAATATTTAATTTACAACTCGATTTGTCCCTGTAAAAGTCTATTAAATTTTAATTTTCACAAATTTGAAATATAAATTGTGAAAAATTATATTTCAAAATTCAATTTTCAGTAACAGGTTTCACAGAAAAATTGTCAGCTACATTTAAGCTAAAAGCATTTTTGTGAAAATTTTTTAAAATTAAAACAAGCTACGTTGTACTTTGGAACATCGCCAACATAATTTTATCGGCTATAAGCTGTGTATCAGAGGTAAATAAACGTCCCCTTCTTTGAAAATGGTTATTATTTAGATATCCAAGTGCCAAACGTTATTAAAGTTGACATTGTCGAATATATTCATACCAAAGATAAATCAAGAAAAAAATTTATCGTAAGGCAGATATATAAAGGGACGGCTAGTGATGGTTTCATTTAGGATCTACTTTTTTTCAGTGTCTTGCTCCACCTAACAAGAATAACAGGGGAACCGGCAGGAACTTACAAGAAACTATTCTTTTCCACTTTTCTTTTGAATGCTTTACAAACCAAAGTTCACTCTCAGTGAAGTTTCGACGGTGTTAAGTTCCGCAACGTCTGGAATTCGTGTGGAAAACCGAAAACGAGAAAAAATATTTTTGTATACCCTGCCTATACGTGAATATTGTGAAACAGAATGAAACTTTAACAATACTGTTGTGTTATCTAAGAAAATTGTACAAAACATCATACAACTGACTTTTTCATATGAAAATTTCATAGCAATGAATACTGATGAGCTAGATACGGTTGAAACTATAGCTGAAAGAAGCTTGTCAAGAATATTAAATGATATTTACATTATAAAGTTAAATAGGTTTTACTTTTATTTTCTTGGTCACTGGATAGGTTTACGTTAGATGCATAAATAATTCTCATTTTCTCATCAAGGTCTCATCAGTCATCTTCCACTTCCATTATCAGACCAGTTCATGGTACCATAATGTTGCATTGTCATCTAATCTACATATAAATGCCAAGTCTCATGATACTACATTTAGAAATGCATATAGTTTAGATTAGTAGATTTTATTGAGGCCAGTCGTTGCGTAGCGGCACAAAACTCGACTAGTTGTGGGTTCGATCCCACTCGAGGAAGTAAAATATTTATTTACATTTATATTATCATTTCTTCGCTCTAGTGTTGAGGCAAAGCGCAGCGCTGAGTTCCGCCACTCAACACGCAATGTCTCCAGAACGGAACGGAGTGTCTTAACACTAGGTTTCTAGGCCTACCCTTCTGTGTGGGATACAGAATGAAGCTGAAAAAAAAGTTGATTTTATTACACAGTTACAGCTTGACCTAATAGACGAAATTGCGACCAGTAAACTAAATTCAAAGTCCTTTTTAAAGCGGCAAAACAAGTAAAAATTACACAATTCTCGTCCGATTTGATTTCTTTGCCATAGTCAGAGGCAAAACGCAGCGTTGAGTTCCAGCATTCAACACGCAAAATCTAGAAAATTGGATGGAGATTAAAGATTGGAGTGTCTTACACTAGGTTCGCTCAGCAGCCTACCCGATATTATGTTACTTCGAAACACACAGCGTTGATTGAGAAGAAGCAGTCTCTTAATTTCGCCTATTTGCATATATAAATGGTTGACTTACCAAATAATCCTCGAAATACTTTCCTCTTTCACTTCTGCAGTGATGTACGTCATCTATTATCTGTGGCGACGTGCTGTCATCTGTCACTCATAGCGTCTTATAATTTTGCCGCGATCGGATGAAAAATTTATAAATAACAAAATTTTTCTCGAAAATCATTAATCATTTAGATTAATTTTGTGTTAA
>JAATLQ010037521.1:8362-56346 GCA_013421005.1 Heliconius erato x Heliconius himera | reverse complement strand
GATATATATATATATATATATATATATATATATATATATATATATATATATATATATATATATATATATATATGGGAATTGTGCTTAAGATGACATACTTTTTCTTTCAAGAAAAATATCAAATCAAAGCATCACATAAAATTAAAAAACAAACATAAATCGCACTTAGGTCGACAGGTCTAAGACGACATACCTATAGGGTAAGATGACATAGACGTCATAACCTGCGGTCCACTGACTTTTTTGTTCACACGTGACTTTCCTGTAGACTTTAGCAATGGAGAAATTTCATTAAGTACGCTCTTCTCTTCTGGCTTCTTAATCGATCCTATTTATAAGTGTAAGATGACACACTATGCCATCTTATACTCACGTTTTGTATGTCATCTTACCCATTAGATATGTGAATTTAATTGTAACAGTTGTGACAAAAGTTTATGGGTAAGAATGCGCTTTTAGCGTTAGTTGTGTCATATAATAAGCCTATTTTACATTAAAAATTACTTCAAGTAGAAAATCCTTACCTTACGTGTATTTTCACCACCAAGCAAAAGCGAAAGAAAAAAATTCTGCTATTCAAAATTACGAAAACATGAACTACTTGCCAATCTGCGTTTACCTTCCGTCATAATGAATTTGAATACTAGCGATGTCTACAGACACTCTCTAAAACGTCATAAGATCACACTTAGCGCAAATATTTAAACCAATATTGGCAGTGTGTCATCTTATCTTCGTATGCCATCTTAAGCACAATTCCCCTATATATATTTATTTCATCATTTATTTCTTGTGTAGTTAAAAACAAGGATGTACAAATTAAGTCAGTATCTTATATTCATTCCAAGCTACGTAAATATTTTTAAATAATACTATAATATCTTAGTTTTTTGTAAACTAACAAATACCTCAACAGTGTTTATGTATAACATATAATTTTAATATTAACGATTTATATCAACAAATTATGGTTATAATAACAATTTTTATATAAATAAATAATTTCATGTAATCACCATTGAAGCGAGTGTTTAAATAACATAACATAAAGCACTACCCTTATTCCAGGTAATCGTGTTGACTCGCCGCATGTAAACATATTACGTTGTAAATGAGTATTCCTCTGAACGTACTTCAGAACACATGTGGTAGGTACTTTACGACCTATCTGTTAAATTTGGGATGTATTTTTTAAATATATATTTTTTATGACAATAAGTTTGATGTACCTGTGCGTTACCAGAACAATCAAATTGTGGTATGCATATTGAAGAGAAAATTGTGATGTGGCGCTTTTCAGGACCTTTACCTCTCATAGCGATCGACACAAAATAACTACTGGTGTTTGAATTACTAAATTTAATTTTTTTTCAGCTTCACATTGCACGCATGGAGCGGGGTCGGCAGAGTGAGGTTAGTATTAATAAATCTCGATCTCCGCTGTCTTCCGAATTCTGAAAGCATTGTCTTTTGAGTGGCAGAACTCAACGCTGCGCTTTGCCTCGACACTAGAGCAAAGAAATGCAAATATTATATATTTCGCGGAGTGTGTCAACACTAATCTCCTTCTGCATATCTGCTTCATGCGTGCAGCGTAAATACGGGATACATCGTTTAGATGGAAAAAGAAGAAAAAAATTATAATTGTCGAACTATGTTTGTTAGGTCCCGTTCATGATTTTTCATTTTAAGTAATAATTTACAGCATTTACAAACACACCGTGCCCTCGCGCCACGACTGTCAATCCTAATGAACTATTTGCACTTGTTTTTTTTTTCTTTTTAATTTTACGCTGTTGTTTTTTTATAATTACTGGTTTTAGTTTCTTAGATTTTCAGAATCAAATGTCCGTAACTTTGATATTTTTTAAATTGCCCTTCTCGCTGATGATTTAAAGTATTAGCAATAGTTGCTGTTACTTAAATGTGAAGTTTTTAAGCCACAAATTTTTAAGTCACATGGTTATTTTTTTTCTGCAAATAAATCATCAGCATCACAATGTGATTATTTTTTGTCGTGATAAGATTATTTTCTAGTAACAATAGCTAATAGATAAAATTAAAAAGTAACTTTAAATTTAAAGTCACGATCACTAACATAATATATTCTAATTTCCAAGTTAACCTAACAAATGTGGGCACAAGATAAAGACAGGACACGAGGACAGGATAATGAATGCCTACCTTAAGGTATGACGTCAGCACTAACGTCCAAGTAATTCGTCTCAAGTTATTCGCAAACAAACAAGTTGCGGCCGACGGGGAGCGAACCCAATTATCTCTAATGAAGACAATGATATAAGCGTGGTTATTGATCTAGATTTAAATTTCAGGATGGGTCAGTCCCTGCTCTGTGCGAGGCCTTAATGCTTCTTGCTAAGTTTCACGTACTGCGCTCGCGTCGTCTTGGGTGTTTAAGAAATGAAATCTTAGATTGTTTCATATATCTATCCAATCTAGAGATTGGATAGATGTATGAAACAATCTAAGACTGACGTTGGAGATAGGTTATTAATACTGGGCGTAACTTAACTTCACGCTTTATCCCTAGCAGGGTAGTAAGAGGGCGCCAAAAGCTATGATCTCTACATACCTCTTTCCTTCCTCCACTGTCATCAACCTCTTCATACATGCCCTGTTCTCCATTCTCATCGTGACATCCTCGCTAGTAACGCCCAATATTAATAACCTATCTCCAACGTCAATCTTAGATTGTTTCATATGTCTATCCAATCTCTAGATGGAGATAGGTTATTAATATTGGGCGTAAGACAATAATAATGTACTTTATAGTGACGAGATAAATTATAGAAGGTTGTCGCGTGGTTTCTTCATTCATTAGGTTATCGTTATTTCATAAATTGAATACTTTTAAAATCTGTATAAAATATATAATTATATATAATAGGTATATGTATACATATACCTATTGTATAAATTCAATATAGAATTTAAGTTAAGCAAACTATTTTACTTAAATTATCACGGAGTATTTGAAATGTTGCATTGTGCATACTATAGATAAAACTTTGGGAAAGTTTGATTTAATAGTTATTCTGATTACGTCAGATTTAATAATAAAATACTGGTCAAGTTCGAGTCGGTTTCGCCCACCGAAAGTTCCATATTACTTTCATGATTACCGTTATTTATATTGTAAGTTCCCCTGCCAGATTTAATAATTGTAGGTCCACGGAAACCGCGGTACTTTATATGTTTAGATTACGCGGCTATTTTCATACAAAATTTAGCAAAACGATACATAATCGCTCATATGTTTTAATTGCGTTAACTTAGAAGTTTCCTATGTTCCAACTTCCAAGGGACCATAGACCTAGATATTTGATATGAGTTTCAGGCTGATAAATCCACCTGATCTTGAAATAAATGGTCTTAACAGACGGATAGACATAAAAACAGACAAGCATCAAAATAATCCTATAAGGGTTATCTCTTTTTTTTGAGAACGAATCCTTAAAAAAAACACAATCCTGAGAAAATGTTGCATTATGAAATATTCTAATATTATACTTCTAATATTATTCTAAGTTACACGAATAGTCTGGTCGAAGTTTACTCAAGTTTAATGTCCACTAACTAATTTCTTATCCCCAAAACATAATATTGTGAAGCAACATACATACATACACACGCACAAACGTCTGAAATTATGATTAACGAGCGCACACACACACAGACGAGAACCTTTGTATACGTTTATACGTAATGGAATAGATCACCATGTCAGATTAAAATAGACCTCGCTTACTTGGGAAGATCAATCAATAGTCCTTATGTTATCTATAACTTTACTACAAACATAAATAGGTAAAATGATACAAATTATTAACTATTGGGACTATGATTTGGTAGTGGGACGATAACTGTAAACGTGATTCGATCCCCACTCAGAGGACACAATTATTTTCATTTTCTTGCTTGCAGAGTAGAGCACGGCGTTCAGTTCCGCCATTCTACACGCTGTCTGTAATTTGAATATGAAACTGAAAAAAAAAAGATATTTAATCTGTAGTTTTGTAAAACTTTACGTACCTATATCATTGATATCTTATGCTTATAAATACTAGTTTATTTTGATCTATTAGAGTTATTTCTAATAATAAAATTATATTTTCCTTTTTTAATTTTGTTTTTATTTATGTGTAGATAATACAAAACTCTTAGAAAGATATACAATTCTATATATATTTTTATATATCATACATACCATACAATACAAAAAATTGTGTAATTGTAGATAAATATATTTACAAAAGAATATTATAAATGTTTTGAACTATCGTTAGAGGAAACGTATCGAGGCCGCGGTGACCCCCGACCGCGCGCCGCTTTCTCATACGATCCTATCTTTCTATAACACTGGGAAACTTTTTTGACACTGAATTATGTTTTTTTTTTGGATTCAGATATTTATATTTTTAGATGTACAATAAATAGCATCTTTGTACAATCTAGATTTATATATATGATTCTTTCTAAATTAATAATATTTTTTTTAACAAAAATAATTTTCTTTTTTTTCTGGTCTTGATCGACCATTAACAACATATGAATCCAAAAACAATCTATTTAAGAAAAGAGTCCTAATGTCATTGCAACATTTTATTTTAAGCACGTCAAAAAAGTTATACATTTTAAATAACATATTTTATTTAAGCCCATTTCTTGTAGCTTATATGTAACTAAACTTAAAAAAACAAGAAAAATTAAAGGCAACCGCTTCTTACATATTGTAAAATAGGCCTTATTAATGATAAAATAATATAAATTGCCTTACTGAAATAAAAGAGGGCAAATTACTATAAGGTTGTTAAAGTTATTTAACCACTAGAAACTCGAGTAATTTTCTTTTGCTAAGACCCCAACAATGTTCCTAATTAGGGCGCGGCGACTAATACGAAGCGAAAGGACATTAATAACACGCTACGCTAGTGTAGGTTTTATTTTTCATATAACGTTTTACCGGGTGCTGATAACATGTATTCTTAGCTATGAATAAATATTACTATAATATAAACAGACACACACAAAGAATAAGACACAAACAAAATTTGTGTAATATGAATAAATATTAGTATATGAGGCCAGTCGTGGCGCAGCGGCACGAAGTGTGACTGTAAAAACGACTGGTTGTGGGTTCGATTCCCACTCGAGAAGATGAAATATTTACTTAAATTTATATTTCCATTTCTTCGCTCTGGTGGAGAGGCTAAGCGCGGCGTTGAGTTCTGCCACTCAACACGCAATGCCTCCAGAATTCGGCAGAAAGTTGGGAACGGAGTGTCTTAACACTAGGTTCCCTTTGCCTACCCTGCTGTGTGCGGGATACAGCGTGAAGCTGATTTATTTTTATTTTATAAACAGAAAGTAAGTTTGTTAGTTGTGTTTGCAAAGACGAACACACAAACAATAATGTGACGACCAGAAACATGTTGTCTGAAAAGATGACCTTTCTTTCTTAGAATTAAATTTTATTGCTAGCTAATATAAATATATAAAAATACAGCAAGGTAGAAAATAAGTATCTACATATATATTCATACAGCTGAAATGAACGTCGAAATAAAATATGATATCACTATAAGCCACCATATAAAAATTTAAGAAATATTTTACCATAATTACACGCTTATTTCGGCTCACATTCTAACATTCACTGTGAAAAAACATTGGTTCAAAACAAAAGATTGCGAGAACGGAACTTTACCCTGCGGAACGATAAAATAAAAACCAAAACATCATTTCACACTTTGCTCATAGGGAGCCATTCTTAAAAATAAGAAGTCGAAAATATTACTCCGCTACGCCCGTAGGGAAGGCAATGAAATAAGAGAGACGTATACATTCGCGATACATGATTTATGCTTCTAAATAACGTATAGAGTTTTACGTACGATTTGTAGTATGAATTTATACATAATGTTAGATACGGTCAGATTATGCATTTCTTTATATAGGTATAAATTATGGAAATTGTCTATTAAATTGAGCGTGTTTAATTTTTTTATTCCATCTCGGCAAGTTAGTCCTGCCTAGCGTCTGGCTGTAAATGTGACAATGTTGTGGGTTCAATTCGCTCTAGGGGGAAGGCTCTTAGTTATTTTCATACACGCTCTGGTAACAAGACAATGTCTCGAACATAAGACGGAAAGTGAGAAAACAGAGGATTCGGCGTGATTCTGAAAAAAATCTCGGGAAATAAAATAGTAATATTTATTGCATATACATACAAGAGGTAAACAAAATAAGTAACACGAAATAAACAAATTCCTGCAAGGGGAAGAAAAGAATAGAGAATGTAAAGCAGAATAGTCTACTATGTCGAAGGTTTTATCTGTACATACATGAAAAGTAATGTATGTAATGTTTTTTGCCGATTTCGTTGTTTTATGAATATAATACACTTTTCTTATACAGTTTATAACTAATGCGGTTGTTTTTATTGTAACTTTAATATAAATAAATTATTATTATTATTATTTTGTATCGTAAAAATCAGAAAATAAATCATAGTCAAATGCCAAATGACTTCAAATAAATTAAAAGATAATTAAATTGACACTTATCGTTATATTACAAAATCTCGTGTGAGAAAATCTCCGAATGAAATTTCCCGATAAGCCAGAGAGGGAAACAAAAGTGAGTCAATCTACTGCAATACATTCCCAGGGGGAGGCCATCAATCTGCGATCCTCCCGATACATTAAGTGGCCCACATACTCTATACGCAGATGTGGCCTAGCCAGTGTAACGAGTTAGTGATTGTACTGGTTAAACAAAAAAATGGTTCTATTTATATAACTATTTTCAAGTAATAATAAAGATAGCTTTTATTTGACTTTTTATTTGTTTTTGTATATTGGGCGTATTTTATAAAATTTCATTAAATGAAACCAATAAATGAAAAAAAAGGTAGTGATATTCTTAATTAAACATCTTTAATATCTAGTGCCTTATTTATATTGCTTCGTAATCGAAATCATAATTGCGCAAATGAGTGAATGGGGCCAAAATTTCAAAGCGAACAGGATTCTTTACCACAAAATAATTAATTAAACTCGAACAAGTTATCTCCGAGCGACACCTAGCGGCTACCGTCCTCTTTTGTATCGCCATCTTTTCATCGTCAGAACTCATTTCAATTAATTTTCTTAAAAGTAAGTAAATGATGTGCCTTTTAAAAGCGAGATATCATTAACACTACGGTTGGGGGGAGATGCTGCTATGAAATGTTGTTTATACAGAATATAGAAAATGTAAAAAGTAAAAAAGATTACATGAAAACAATTTTCATGTCAACTATTCAATAATAATATTATTATTTTTTAATTAATCGGGTCAAAATCGTGAGGTAATGGCTATAATTATCTAAATTATTACCATATCCGTGCCTATTTTCCTGGTTTACCATTTGAACAAAGCGCAGCGTTGAGTACTGCTATTTACCTAACAAATAACCTCTTGAATTAAGAGGTAAATGAAATGTATAGATATGAGTTCCTGCCGAATGTGCAATACCCATAAAAGGTGTGAAACCACAATAAAGTAAGTAGCTATATACAAATAATGTTAAAAAATATTTATCCTTAAAGTATAACAAAAAATATCTTATTATATTTAAATAGATTCGTGCGTGGTATTTGTATGAACTGGGGAAACACAAAACACAAAGGCGTCCCCACCGCTCCCCCACCTCCCCATCCCACGGGAGAATCATTAGGAAAAAATCGTGTTGATGGATTTAATTACAAAAAATAATTATTCGTAAGAAAGTTACCTGAATAAACTCGGACGGAGCGGGTTCTTCGATTCCCCCTTAATCGGATTAATTTACTTTTAAAAAGCAGGGGGCTGTTGTTGTAATTAATGGAATGATAACATTACCCACCTCGCGGTTGACGCCTTTGGAAATACAATAGCCTGGAAGGTAGCAAAATTTCTAAATCATGTAGGTATTAAAATTATTATCCATTTTTTATTCAAATTTAAATTAATAGATACATATTGTAGCAAGACCAAAATGCATGAAATAAGTTACATTAAAAAAAAAAAAATCAGCTTCACGCTGTATCCCGCACACAGTAGGGTAGGCAGAGGGAACCTAGTGTTAAGATACTCCGTTTCTCACTTTCTGCCGAATTCTGGAGGCATTGCGCGTTGAGTGGCAGAACTCAACGCCGCGCTTAAATAAAGGTACATTGTTGCATTTTATAGTTCTTAAACTACGAATTCATTATTTAATTAAATTTATTTATTATTTAACAAAAAACTCGATTGCCAAATAGTCATCTACAAGTGTTCAATTCAGTTCAGTTAACAGCTACAGTGACTATAGACAAACACTTTAAAGTTAAACCCATTTACATTTAAAATCACGGCAAATAACGAAGAAAATTTCGAAGCACTCATTCAAACTGTTTTCCAAAACAGCAGGATGAGTAGCGTTTTTTCCACTCGGTTAACGTCCGGTGATCAGTTCTAAACGCATCTCCACTGACGCAAATCACATTGCACGGAAGGGTTTGAGTTACTCCACGTAAGGGTAGTTCAACCGAATATTTTTTCACTAGCTGTATACACTTTCATTTTCTAAAGTAGGTTTTATGAAAAGGACAGTAAAAGACTTTTTGATTAAACGAAGTTAACCTTTGTATGAAAGTAAGAAATCCTCGAGTCATGCCTACTGATTTTTGTGAGCCATCGCGACTACCACGGACGACCCTTTCAAGCTATTTTTCTTTACGTATCATGATTACGCTTGCGTGATTTAATTCTTGTATTAGCTACAATACTTATATACAAGGAAATAAAAACAAATAAATATACTTTAAAATGTAAAAAGTGTGAAGATATTAAATTATATTTTTTTTCAGTTTCATTCCGCAAGTAGCAGAGTAGGCAGTGTTAAGACACCCCGCTTGAAAGGCCTCAACAGAGTTATGAATTTGGTCTTTACATTAAGCTTTCCAATACAGCTGGTATATGATTAAGGTTTTTTATATATAAGTAAAAAAAATGAAATCAAATTAAATCAGCTTCACGCTGTATCCCGCACACAGCAGGGTAAGCAGAGGGAACCTAGTGGTATGACACTCCGTTCCCCACTGTCTGCCGAATTCTGGAGGTATTGTGTGTTGAGTGGCAGAACTCAACGCCGCGCTTAGCCTCGACCAGAGCGAAGAAATGTAAATATAAATATAAGTAAATATTTCATCTCCTGGGGATCGAATCCACAACCAGTCGGTTTTACAGTCACTCTTCGTGGCGCTGCGCCACGACTGGCATATATAAATTCGCGCAGTAATTTCAAAATTTTCTTAATTTATGATCTTATAATAAAAAAAATATAATAGAAAACCAAAACCAAACCTATTTAACCCTAAATTGTCCTAAAATTTCCTTTTCGAAAAGAAATAAGGAATAAACGGTGTTTTTCTTGTAAGTGCTGCATCATGTCACGATCATTCTTTACGGCTTTGTCTATCTATTTTCTACATGTGTGTTCCTGGAGGGAGAGCAACATGAGTGTGCTACACCAGATGTTTTATAAAGATTTTTCAAACGGTAACTAATATATTTGTAGCAAATTACGCTATAGAATTGTTCAGTTAAACATATTTATTTTTTATATTTTTTGCTCTATTCATAACAAAAAGACTGAAATCCTGTTGTTTTTTTTTATATTATATGTATCGTTCCGAATGAACATAAACTTTCTTTCATTCATTGTTTGAAAATAAAAATCATAACAAGAAATAATCGATTACTGTAAATATTTAATATTTTATGATTTTAATAAACCTTGTTATCGTTCAAGAAGGTGATGCCTAACGTAATGCTTAGCAATTATAATTGTATCTCAAATTAAGTTTTACACATTCGAAATTTGTGACAAGTGTGTGACTGAACGTGACTGGTTGTCAATTTGATCCCCACTCGAGGAAATTAAATATTTTATTTTTTTTTCGCTCTGGTGTCGAGGCAAAGCTCTGCGTTGAGTTCCGTCACTCAACACGTAATGCCTCCATAATTCGTTTGTAAGTAGGGAACGGAGTTTTTTAACGTAGGTTCCCGCTGTATACGGGATACAGCGTGAAGCTGATTTAATTTAATTTTAATTCCTACACTCTTCTAAAAATGTTCCTACAATTAAAAAGAAGTGGTCAAGTGCAAGTCGGAATCGCCTACCAAAAGTTCCGCACCAACTTCAAGTTAGTAATTCAAGGAGAAGTACAACTTACAAAAGATGACAAACTTACGTGTGCGGGCGTATTGCACTGATTTTGTATGAAATGAACTACAGCTATAAGTTTGTGATAACTCGCAATTGACTGGTTTTTATTAATCTTAATATAATAAACAAGTTAATAAAGATAAGTACAAAGACACAACTTAACTATTAGAAGTTGAGAAGTTTTACCCACAATCATCCACTTATCCGAACTATCCTTCTATAAGTCTATATTATAATATTTAAAATATTGACTGCTAACTTCAAATGCTTGAAGAGATTGGTCTTCTATCATCGTCATCAGATAACGACTACAAGAAGCAAATATATGATTTTCTTTAACAAATTATCATATATTTCTTCCTACAATTTTTACTTTCGTCTGATGTTGTCGTTTGAGTTCATGAATCTTTCCTACAGTATTTAGTATTTATTTACAGGAAGTGCATTGAACACCAGGACCGAAAAAATCGTTCTCGGCTTCCCGTCTTCATTCCAACCATTGTTTGTTGGGCTTCGAAGCTGGCGCTCTTTTTTCCACAAATTGGAACTAAACACATAATCATTTGAAATATATTTGTATAAGACGTACGGAACCTTAAAAATATAGCACATTGATATTATTGATGATTTCTTATATGATAACTTCTTAAGCTTTTCTTTGTCTTAATAGAGAATCTTTAAAATTACTGTTTCTAATATTTTCATACGCTTACCTACATATATGGAACATATGTATATGGTATAATCACATAAAACGGAAACAAATCATCCTGTATTGGAAAATAAGAACAAAATATTTTATACTATACTATTTTTAAACATATACAACCTCGATTATTCAAATTCGATACAAGACTAGCCATCTTGGCTTTTAAAATTTCACTTATAAATATTTTCTGCACCGATTATAAATTAAAAGCACGTTGGATAGTTTATGAAGGGCCCTAGTGACGAAAGGCTAATATAGCCGAAGAGGCATTGCGCATTGGCCTCATACACTCAATGGTCGTGCCGGTGGAGCGGCTGCATAATTTATAGTCACTAGATGCGTGTTAAATACAACTCAGCAAAACTTGTAAGAGGAAAACCTAATTAATGGTGATACGATATTTGCATATCGCGTTATTAACTCGATTTTAAATTGGGTACCGTCTTCCTGAGGAGTTGAGGACCACACAATATATCTCACGTGCGTGTTTGACTTCGTACTAACAAATAATGTCAGATTTGGCAATTCTATTTTTATTTTATTTATTTAGATCACCAACAATTGTTACAGTAATAGAACAGAAAATGTACAATAGCGTTAACTTAACAACGTATACATTACATAAAGTCCAGTTATGAAAACGGCGTTTAATCATACTTGTAACTTTAATAAAAAAAGGCTCCTCTTTCCAATTTCAAATTTATACAGCTATTTACACATACAGTATTTGTGTTTCGTTAGCCGCCATTCATTTGTTTTTTTTTCGGTTTTTTTTCGTTCGCGTCACTCCGCTTACAAAATGTAAAACTTGTAATATTGCGTTATTTAAAAAAAAAAATAGCTTCACGCTGTATCCCGCACACACCAGGGTAGGCAGAGGGAACCTAGTGTTAAGACACTCCGTTCCCCACTTTCTGCCGGATTCTGGAGGCATTGCGTGTTGAGTGGCAGAACTCAACGCCGCGCTTAACCTCGACACCAGAGCGAAGAAATGGAAATATAAATTTAAGTAAATATTTCATCTCCTCGAGTGGGGATCGAACCCACAACCAGTCGGTTTTGCAGTCACACCTCGTGCCGCTGCGCCACGACCGGCCTCAACGGTTACAAGTACAAATTCCACCGAACGCTGCGGAAACGGCTCGAAGGGTTAATGATGTGTATGGTGGTCGCGTCGCAAAACACAACATAGTGCGTTTTTGGTCCCGACGTTTTTGTTCTTTTGGAAATTTTGACCTGCAGAACAAGCCCCGTGTAAGGCCGGAGACCCAAGTTGATAATGAATAATTGATGGGTATCGTGAAAGCGGATCCATAGCAAAGCACGTCCGAGTTAGCTGCAGGCTGCGGTGCTAGTGATAAAACTGTTTTAATCCACTTGAAATAAATTGGAAAGATTAAAAAGTTTAAAAGATCACGAACTGAGTGAACCAAACCAGAAAACGCACGTTGACTGCTGCGTGTCATTACTTTACAGGCACAATAATAAAGGGTTTTTAAATCGAATCATTATCTGTGACGAAAAGTGGATTCTCTACAATAGAAGGAGGCAAGCCAGCCAAATCCTGTCTCAAGCAAAAATTGACCCAAAAAGTTACTTGTAAGCATTTGGTAGGCTAGTGCCGGAGTCGTTCATTACAGTTTTCTTAAATCTGGCCAGACGATTAGGCCAGACATCTAATGTCAGAATTGCAAACCATAATGGAAAAGCTAGCTACCAAATAGCCGAGGCTGGTCAGTCGGCACTGCTGCTTCACGACAACGCGGCCACATACTGCAGAACAGACAGCTACCAAATTAGAATAGCTTCATTTGGAATGTCTAAGACCGCCCACCGTAGTCCCCGAACCTTGCTCTAACAAATTACCATTTTGTTCGAAATTTGGAAAACTTCTTGCAAGGGAACAAAATCTACTCCAATGGGGCAGTCGAAACTGCCTTTTAAGATTTTATTAATTCTCGTCCAAATAGTTTTTTTTGTTATCAATGACTCCCTACGATATGGCAAAAATGCATAGATAAAAATGATTCATGCTTTGATTAAATAAATATATTATATCAAAAAATATTCGACTTTTTGTTCCTCCCACCAAACGCCACTTTCATATATAATGACCTAATATGTGAGTTAAACACTGCATGCAAAAAATAGTTATCTAGACTAATATTATAAGGAGGAAATATTTGTATTTTTGTATGTATGTTTGTATTGTTTTCACACGAAATTTACGATTTCAAAAATTCTTACACCAATAGGAAGCTGCATCTCCACTGGGCAACAAAGGCTATATTACATTTTCAAATAAAAATAGAGATCCCTAATAAAAATGCAATAATGTAACCCAAGGTGTAGAAAATTTGTCATAAAAATCTATTATCGCGTACTCTGCGGAAACTGTTGATGATAGAATAAAACAATGCTCTACAGTATTATAGAACGCATCAATATCTATAAAAAAGTCCGCGATACCATATGGCCAACTACTATAGTTATGACAATATAACTACTTTTTGTAAAAAAAAATCAGCTTCACGCTGTATCCCGTACACAGCAGGGTAAGCAGAGGGAACCTAGTGTTAAGACACTCCGTTCCCCTCTTTCTGCCGAATTCTGGAGGCAATGCGTGTTGAGTGGCAGGACTCAACGCCGCGTTTTGCCTCGACACTAAAATGAAAATATACAATATTTAATTTAATCGAGTTTAAATCAAATCCACAACCTGTCGCGTTTACAGTCAAACTTTGCTCTGCCCCACAACTGGCCTACTAATAGATACTGACAATCTAAATTTATTTTTCATTTTGTTACTTTTCTATCTCACGAGCTGTACCTACCCCGCAACTTTGTGTTTTGCGTGGACTGTGAAACGTAAAATACTTTTCTCTGTATGAATTATTAGTTTCAAACACTAATATCACAATTTGTTAAGACGAATCAAACAAGCCCCCATACCCCCACCCCTTACTCTAGTAGTAAGAGCTTTTCAATTTTGTCTTGTACCTTCGGGATCCAAAATTAAAATGATATGATACAATGTGCCACAATGTACCGGTGAAACATGGGGATTGTATAAACATGGAGTGTGCAGTAAAGAGAGGTAAGAGAGGTAGATGGAGACCTCAGTTGACCTTCGAAAACACAGTATCACAGATACTGGAGGCAGGTCACGTAAAAGGCATAAGGACCCCCGGAGAGGTTGATGACAGTGGACGAGGCGAAAGACATATGCAGAGACCGTAGCGTTTGGCGCTCCGTTGTCCCGTTAGGAATACAGCATTAACCTAGTAGTAGTAGTAGATACAGCGGGACGATAAAAGAAAACCAAGCTACTATATAGCCTATATATAAATAAGTAAAAGACTAATATTTTGAAATATTATTTCGCAATCATAACACAGGCTTATCAGCTGTACGTAAGAAACTACGTAAGATATGACCATTCTGCGTTGTAATAAGGCTTGACTATAACTAATTCAGCTGATTTTGAACACGACGTAATCTTTAATCAATTATTGCATATATACAGCTATGGTGTTCTTTATAGTATATTTGTGATATATTTCAAACAAATTCTTAGTAACTAGTAGACGCACTCAAGAAAAAAATTCTTTGAATAGAACATATAAATATATTTTTTAATTATTATTTTCATATTAACAATTTAGTGAACTGTGGCTTTTGTTGGGTTTTGTGACATGTAAGTGATTTAGTCGTAATTACTGACTTTTGTTTGTGGTTTGTATAAGTAGAAATTTTAACAGTTATATTAATAGCACAGAATATGTTTTTTCCTAACAAATTATTTCCTTCCAATACCGTGGATAAATATTTCATACAGGTATGTTCGTGTATTAAAGTTCTTATACTATTTTTTTTTAACATTAACACGATTTCACATTTTCTATTTGTTATTTTCTATTCTTTATATTGCTACCTATTATTTGACAAACCTATATATTATAACATGAAATCTTTACTCCGCTTTGTATATTTAGACGTATAGTGTTCTGAATTACTTTGAAAAATAAAAAAATAAAATCAGCTTCACGCTGTATCCCGCGCACAGCAAGGTAGGCAGAGAGAACCTAGTGTTAAGACACTCCGTTCCCCACTTTCTGCCGAATTCTGGAGGCATTACGTGTTGAGTTGAGTTGAATTCCTTAGAATATAACAATTTTTTTTAAACTGATTTAAATCATGAATGAAATACGATTAAATGACGTACATATACATTATACGTATAGTATATATGTACATATAAATAAAATTGAAGTGTCTGTCTGTGATTTCGAAATAACCGTGGCTTTTCAGGTGCGTATATCTATTTACATGATACCAAAACACGAACTTTTTTTTTCATTTCTGTCTGTCTAGAAAGAAAGATTGTAAAGACCAACGTCTTTCTGTTTTCTACATAACACTATAGATTTTTTTTAGCTTCTCGCTGTATCCTGCATATATCAGAGTATTCGAAACAAACCCGGGAACCTAGTATTAAGACTCTTCGTTCCACATTTTCCGCCGAATTCTGGAGTTCCGTCACTCAACACGCAATAAGTTGAGTGACGGAACTCAATATCGCAACAGAATAGAAACCCATAATAAAATAATTAATACACTTCTTAATAACATTTAAAGAAATATTCGTAGTTTAAGCGGGCGAAGCCGCACTTGGGCCGTTGGTAAAAAATATATTCCTCATTGTCTGCGGGCAGAAGTTACTTCTTTATTACTTGTGTTCTCTTCAAATTGTAAATCGTTATATGAAATAAATAAATGTCAATTGTGAAATAATACGCAATAAGCACATATTCAGCTGACATTTCTCAGATTTCACTCTCAACGACAACAACGTCATCTAAAAATTAAAAATTAAACTATAATATAAGACATATTTTCCTCGTACAAAGACGCGTTTTTATCAACTAATAATATTCTATAAAAAATATTTTCATAAAACATTTAATAATAAAGCACTACACATTAATTCAAACAAGAAAATAAGTTCAACCTAATACATTAAAACGCAAAACCCGCCAGCAAGCAAGATACATAAAAGTACGACGTTTCCCATTCTCGGATTGTTACCGCGATACATAGCTGTAACTTCCGAAGCACACGCTCTGAAATATTTATTCCTGAAACGTAAAGATCGGGTGGGGGTGGTGGGGTTATCCCGCGGTTTCCTTCCCGCCGTGTTTTACTTCGAGAATGGGAAGTCGCCGCCGACGGGTCGATATCGCCAAAGATAATGCTACAGATATGGATTTTTTAACTGATCTGTAGATGCTGTGGTTGCATATGGGCAGAGTTTACAAGAATTATTTAATATTTATGATATTAAGTGATGTTTGTTTTATTATTAATATTAAACAAGAGTTTTCTTATTGTCTTTATATATAATATCGATATGAATATAATATTAGATTAATACAAAAGAAAAAAAGGAATGTACTCCGCTGGGCAAAGAATTTAGCGAAAATAGAAAATAAAATAGCCAACATAGTGATAATGTTAAATGATAAACACTGTCAGTTAAAGAATAGACGACAATAATATTTAAAGGAGGTCACTGAGAAATACAAGTACCAAAATACTTTATCTTAAGCAAAAGAAAACAACATTTTTATATAACAAAAAAATATCGACGTAATTGTACTTAAATGTCTGCAGCGCTTCCTTTATTCTATGCCAGCCTCTACCTCCAGTGGGGGGCACCCCCCACCGTTCGATTGTCTGCGGAGGCTGCCCCGCCGGTGCCATCTGATGTGCCGAGAGCACTCCAGATCTGCATAGATCGTTGCCTTCGTTTTTTCCCTATCGAAAAATCAATACTTACTGTTATATATAAATGAAAAGACACCTCTTAATGTTCTTAAGAGCTAACTTTTGCTCAATCTCCCTCAAGATCGAACCAAATCGCTTTTGTTAGTCATTTTTATGTAGATTTATTATAGAGTGGATATACAAACTTGCTACCAAATAACACTAGTATTTGGATATAGAAGGCTTTGAAGGAGTTAAATGAGTACATAATGTGAAAATCTGTTCTCAAAACCGTACCGAGGTTTCCGCCGCCGTCCCCCACAAAGGGAAAGAGGCTCAAACACCGAGCAATAGAGCCTTCGCATCCAGCAAAACAAATACAACGCACATTCCAATGCTAGATATCATTCGCCCCGCCCACACAGTCGGCATGACGAATGTGAGCGCTCCCATTGGCCGCCGCGAAGCCTTCTCCATTTGGAATTGGTTATTTTTTTTCTACGATTGAAATTGGCACTGTCCGTTTGTTCTGTACGAGTGCGGTGCGCATGCGCGCCCGGTAGGCGTCTACGTCACGTAGACGTATCTACGTTTGGGGCTACGAAATGTTTTATTGGATTGCCCTCTCGGTTCCTATTCGTATTTCGTATTCGAATGTGGATTTGTTGGTGCACTAGCCGTATTGCGCAGACGTGACTGCCTTTTTGCTATCATACTGTGTATATGAACTATTGTGAATATTTGTAGAGTTTTACAATAATCTAAAATAAGAAATATATAATCTTAATCACCACCGATCTGTCAACAAGTGGCACATCGCCTTGATTTTTAATTATGTTTCTATTTATATTTCTGTCATAATTTTTCTTTAATTACATTCTTCTAATTCTATAAAATAATCATTAATATCCGACACCAGTTTGTGTAATTGCAATACGCTAACGCAGTTAAGTACACACGATATTGTAAGCTGCGGTACGAAATAGATAACTCAACCTATTAATTGTATTATAAACCACTAATGTACGACTAAACATACAAACGTATGTTTAGCTACGGCACACAGTGTAAATACGGGATGGCCTCGCTTGACAACTGCAATAACACACAGGCATCCATAGCAGGCTGTGTCCCGAACAATTTCATTTGCGACTGGGCGAGGATAGCGTTGTAATTACAACAACAATCGATAGAGGCGCCACCGTCTGCCGCACGTTTAATCTCGCCGGAATCAAAGGACCGTCGCCTCACACCCACCCCAAACGAGATTCACGTATCAACCGCTACCCTCGAATCCGACCAGTTACGTCCTTTACATTGCTGCTTCCGCAAGCATTATTTTATATCAGATAATATCAAAACCCGCTTTGGATATAGCGTATTGTGTTTTAATTGTTTTGGAACTCGTTAAGTAGTAAATACTTTGTGTCTCCAAGCCTATATCTGCAGCGGTATGCTTAGGTGTCCTCGGAGCAGATAGTTGCATTTCCAGTCTATGTATAACTAACTATTCACGGAGTTTTATTAAAGCTTAACATTGTTTACCTCTTGTTTAAGCTTTTATACTGCCGCCAGTTGTTTCCATATTGTTTTGTAAATATTACCTCGCTGCTAATTGAATTCCTGTATCAGTTATTTATAATATGTATTAGATCGCTGTGTAACAATGTTCTAATAATAATCTGCGGCCATAATGTATCGTTAATATTTTAAATGCTCATATATATACATTATATTATTATCGTCAACGATGTTACCGTAATGCGGTGTTATTAAACCGTTTTGATTACGTTCTAACGAATCTTAATTAATATTTAAAGAAATACATACTGATATAAAAAAATAGTTAATATATATAAATGCTTAATTCTACACTAGTAGTTTAATATTATTGCTCAGTCGGGAAATGTTTTTATTATTTATTAATATTTTTATTTGCTCTTGTACCAAGGCAAATCGCGGGGTTCGATTCCGCCACTCAACACGCAATGGCCTGAAAATTCGACGGAAAAAGGGGAACGGAGTGTCTTAACATTAGATTCTCTTTTAGATTAGAATAACTTTTATAATATCTTTTAGCAAATCAAATAGCACGAGAACTTACCGTAATGACAGTAATGGAACAGCAGAGAAGTAAAGAATAGATTATAGCAATGGAATAGAGTACTTGAATGAAGGTAACATTCATACATATGTATGTATCGATTGTCAGTAATTGCCTTTCTCTATTTTCATATTGTTATGAATAGTTTCGCTACATTATTACGTAGTATTTCTCTTTTTAGAATTTAATTTACATATTTATTATCATTTTATAATATTAACTTTAAAAATTAGCGGCTCCTGAAGCCTCACGTGAGTCGCAAGTTCCAAGCACTGCTAAAAGATCAAGAGTAAATTTACGAATGTATAGGATTTTCTTCACATAATTAAAATACCGATGATATCGTATGACGATACAGAGTTATCGTACAACAGCAAATCTTGAGAATTGTAGAAAAAGAAAGATAGAGAGAGAAATGATTTCGAGATACAATTTGTACGTAAGACTTGCAAAGTCAGTTTAGCTGATCGAATTTGCGTGGAGGAGGTATCTCTGAAGAAATTACTGACACGGGACACGATGAAAGAGGAATAATCAACCGTTTTCCACATTCCGCCATATTCTGGAGGCGTTGCGTGTTGAGTGGCGGAACTCAACGCCACTCTGTCTCTCTTTGTTTATCCCCCTCAAAATATTTCTTAAAGCTAAAAGAAATTTTCTCTTTCTAATTCCACTTCACTGACATTTATAAATCTGAAACTTAACAAAGTTAGATTTTTTTCTGTTACTATTTTAAAAGTTTTGTAAAGTGTATTTGCACCTGTTTTGCAAATGTGTGACAAACAAATTTCAATTGAATATTTCCACAAAATTACAATGAGCTAAATAATTATTTAAATTTGAATTAATATGTGAAATTACCTTTCAGTAACATCGCGTTTATTAGTATAATGTGTAATGAGAGTATTATTGTTAGTAATACCTGGAATAGTGATAACAAAGTGGCTGTGTTGGAATGTAAATTATTTCATAAAACGTATGTAGGCACATGTTTTTAGCGTCACGCTGTATCCTGCAAACAGCAGAGTATGCAGAGGGAGCCAATGTTAAAACTCTCCGTTTCCCATTTTGCGCTGAATTCTAAATTTTGAATTTGCGTGAGTTGAGTTGAGTGGTAGAACTCAATGCCGCGCTTTGCCTCGACACCAGAGCGAAAAAATGAAAATATTAAAAATTTTCCACGAGTAGGAATCGAACCCACAACCAATCGCGGTTACAGTCACACTTTGTGCCCCTGTGCCACCATTGGCCTCTACGTATACGTACGTGTTATGTTTTAATCTTTACAAAAATAAATGATTGTTTTTTATATAATTAACCTTTGCGGAGGAACTCAAAGATTTGTAATGTTTTTTAGGTACTCAACCAAAATCCCGTTGTTCTTGAATGTTATAAAGTAAAATTTATATATATAACTATATCTTCTCTTTACTTTACATATACATATACCTACCTACTCTTTACAAAATTTGACATTCTACCAACCACGCTACTCACAGAATAGGAAGCGAGTGTAGGTAATGGCGCAAAATAGTGACGCAGTATTATTGCAGTGGGTGGAGACCCCCCCTTCCTCCCCACCACCCGAGAGCGACTGAAAAGTCCGCGAGAAAAATAAGATCGCACTCCGTCCTGCTTATTCTTAGTAAAGCTTTTTGTATATTTTTGTATACTTTTTCCTCCTGTGTGCTGGTCAGGCGCCTGTGAGCGTTAGTAAATAATACTTTGTATGTAGGAATAAAGATGACGCTACAAAATAATTTTGAACCACTCAATTTTTGTATGAGGTGGTTTTTTTTTTCGTCGAATTCAAGTTGTCAAGTCTGTTCAAATTTTTTTGTATGGTAATTTAACTTTTAAGAGATACTTCCTTATTTTGTTTATACACTCATTACAAAATGTGAAAATAAATTATCTATGTTTAATTATAATAAAATGTAACTAATCGCTGTCTGTACATGGAAGATGCAAGAGAAAATAAATATTATTGAGGGTATTTTTAAATGTTGTAGGTAAAAATGAATGTCTATTCGACTGTTTCTTGACGTTTGTGCACGTTAATCTTAACGACTTAACCGATTAAAAAGCAGTTGTCACTAAATACATATAAATTTATAGAATGAATTTGCATAGACACCTATGGCCTAAACAGATTCTATCGTTCTACAATATTTTCATAGCAAATATCTACTTGATGCTTGATTAAAAAAATGGATACTTTGTCCATCCACTGGCAAGGGCCAGGAAAACCAGAGTGGATGAACAAAGTATCCATTTTTTTAATAATTATTTTTAAATTAACTTAAGACGGTTTAATAAATAATAATGCCATTTAAAAATTAGAAATTACCCGCACGATATGGATTCCCATCCACCATATATGGCAACGTACGGGTAATGATATCATAAATAAATAAAAGTTTAAGTAATATTGGAAATAAATTAATTAAGAGTTTAATTAGACATAGTGCACTCCACGAGGTCATTATGTGTGCGTGTGTTTGATTTTTTTTTCAGCTTTTCACTCTATCCCGCATATGGGGTAGGCAGAGAGATCGGAGTGTTAGAACACTCCGTTATCCACTTTCCACCGAATTTTTATGTCATTGCGTGTTAAGTAGCGAAAGTCAATGTCGCGCTTCTGCCTTAGTACCAGAAGAATTGAACATATTATTATTTATTCATTCTTCTAAGTGGGAATTGACCGCACAACCGTCGCTTTATACGTTTGTGCCCCTGCGGCACGACGACCTCATGAAAATACAGTACCTACTTCACATGTATTTCATATAACATCGTATCTAATGCGGAATGAACTATCTATTGTTAATATGTGCTAATTTCTTTCTTTTAGATTTGATTATATGAATAATTTGATTTATTTTCTTTCTTTTAGCAATGTTATCTATAAATCAATTCAAAATCTATATTTTATATTTTTGTGGATAGTGGACAGAAACATGACTATTATATTATTTACGTACCCCAAAGAAAAAAAATCCTAAAAAGTTATGTTAAAAATCTAAGGAGCACATGATCATTTCAAATATCTGATTAAATACTACGTATATTGTAAATTTAGTTTTTAAATTGGATAAATTGGGTTTGCTCCTTTAACAGCACATCATCAATAGCAGAAAAATAATCACATAGGAGAAAGAAAAAATAACGGGATCTTACGTTTTACGGTTTAAGAACCGTACATAGACACGTATGCCATGCATACTAAAAATAAAAAAAATATTTAACTGGTAAACGAAATTAAATTCCACGCCCTCTACCGTATCACAGTAACACTACCGGGCCCTGAACTCGTATGTCGTGTCGATGTCGACTAGTCTTTTTATAATAAAACCTAGTCTCAGTAGATGGCACTTTTAAATTAATATTGAAAATATATTTTAAAAATATATATTCTTAGCCTATTGTGGCGCAAAAGGAAAATCGTTTGATTGAACACACAAAGCTTGCGAGTTCGATTCCTACTCGGAGATTTGAATGATTATATTCTCATATTCTCCTTTTGCTAAAACAAAGCGCGGCATTATATTACGTTATTTATACGCAATTAACACCTTTATATCTAATTAGCATAAAAGTACTTTCTTAAACTGTTCCACTAATTATAAGCAGGCAAAGAAGCTTCAGCTTCACGCTAAGCTACGCTAGGCAGAAGGAACCTAGGAGTAAGACACTCCGTTCCCCATTTCCCGCCATATTTTGGAATCAATGGAATCGAACCCACAACTGTCGCGTTTAAAACAGTATCTCTGCGCCTCTGCGTCACGAAAAATATAGGTACATCTGTACTTCAAGATTCTAAAAGAATTATCTTGAAATAACTAGCTTAATTATCAAAAAATATTTACATAAAACTAATTTCATGATTTTTCTAAGACTACGACAACTTATATGACCTTAAACAGAACCTGCCTTAACGTTTGAACCATTGGGACTTCAATGAGAGACCAATTTTGAACGGCTTACATTACGGCGCCTAAACAATTTATTTCGGCCCCTACCTCTTTTATACAAACGGAAATGACGTAAGAGTGACAGAGAAAGCATACCAATTTAAAATTTCGGTAGTAATGTTCTTGGGGCAATGCACCCGCTTAGTGGTTTGGTAAGGACAAAAGTACAATTTTTGCAATAATATAGTTATATGCTTGCACTTAATACTTTTAGTTTTTTTTTTTAGCTTCACTCTCTATCCCGCACATAGCAGGGTAAGCAGGGGGAGCCTAGTGTTCAGACACTCCACTCAGCGTCAAATTCTGGTGGTGTTCTGTGTTGAGTGGCGGAGCTCAACGCCGCGCTTTGCCTCGACACCAGATACTCCAAAAATCTAATTCATGGTTATAGATGTAATAAAAAATACATATTAAATTGCTTTAGGTAGTGAGAAACGGAGTGTCTTAACTCTAGGTTCCCTCTGCCTACACTGCTGAGTGCGGGATATAGCGTGAAGCTGATTTTTTTATTATAATATTCCACAAAATTGCTACAAATTATTATTATTACAAGTTATTATTTAGTTGAGGCCGGTCGTGGCGCAGCGGCACGAGGTGCGACTGCAAAACCGACTGGTTGTGGGTTCGATCCCCACTCGAGGAGATGAAATATTTACTTAAATTTATATTTCCATTTCTTCGCTCTGGTGTCGAGGTTAAGCGCGGCGTTGAGTTCTGCCACTCAACACGCAATGCCTCCAGAATTCGGCAGAAAGTGGGGAACGGAGTGTCTTAACACTAGGTTCCCTCTGCCTACCCTGCTGTGTGCGGGATATAGCGTGAAGCTGATTTTATTTTTGATTTTATTATTTAGTTGACTGTGACTGCACCAGTTTTTATCAATGTAATATAGATAGATATTGTCTTTAAAATTATAATAATAATTACACAACACAAATTCTGAATAATTAATAAAAAAATATAGTTTAAACGGACGAAGCCGCGAGTGGGTGACTAGTATATTTTATTATTTAAATTATTTATACAAATATATAAATACCGCATATTTACATCGATAATAATGATCACAAAGTCACTTAAGAATTCCATAAGTTACATTTAGTCGTAAAACGTTACTAAGTAAATGTAATCTACACGAAAACATTATTTTATCCACATAAAAAAGATTAGTTTTGGATACAAGCAAGGTCAACTACTTTCCCCATTTCAATATACTCTTATATTGATATTGATATGTACCTTTATAAAGTGTTTGGTCGTAGTCTTCATATGTGGTAAAAATAAGATAAACAAAAATTTTAAATAAATTGTTATTATATATTTTATCAGCTTCGCACCGTATCCCGCACACAGCAGGGTAGGCAGAGGGGACCTAGTGTTAAGACACTCCGTTCCCCACTTTCTGCCAAATTCTGGAGGCATTGCGTGTTGAGTGGCAAAACTCAACCCCGGGCTTTTTTTAACTTTAGGTTCCCGCTGCCTACTCTATACCCGTTACATAAGCCACAATATGTATGTATATGTAAAAAAATATACATACATATATACTTTTTTATAATATACATATCTCTATTTTAATATTTTATATGGCAGTTACTTGCTATGATACAGAAACAGATCCACACTGAGTACTCAGTTCAATACAAGATATTGACTTTTTCTAACTTTCACTTCCCTGTTCCATTACCAAGTCCCATGCTGCTCGTTGCTGGTTCTAATAATGATAGAGATGCTATTTTTTTTAAAAGGTTCCTTATTAATAAAAAAAATATCAAAAGTAACTATTTAAGAAATACGTATAAAAATAAAAATACTTTTCTTTTTTCGCAAAGCGAATTTCGCTTCATATTTAGAGATAATCTTTATTTAACATATATCCATAATTTAAAAAAACCTTGAAGTAAATATAACATGTGATTGATTTTCCATAATCATTACCATTTTAAACTTTAATTCCTCTTATAATATTGATCTGTATTTCGTACTTCAAGAGTTTTATTATTTTTAAATAGAAAGCATGGAAAGCTTAAAAGAATTTTAAACAACAATAATTCAAAAGCTTACATTATATAGTGCAAATATACTTAAGCTACATAATTAATAAAAAATAAAGAACAAAATATATTATTTTAATTAAATAAAATAAAATAACGTATAACCGACTGGTTGTGGGTTCGATCCCCACTCGAGGAGATGAAATATTTACTTAAATTTAAATTCCATTTCTTCGCTCTAATGTCGAGGCAAAGCGCGGCGTTCAGTTCTGCCACTCAACACCATTGCGTGTTGAGAATTCGGCAGAAAGTGTCTTAACATTAGGTTCCCTCTGCCTACCCTGCCGTGTGCGGGATAAAGCGTGAAGCTGATAAAATAACGTAATTGTCGTAGGTACGTATATCAAAAAAATGTGGATCCCTAAAATAAATGAAACATCCAAGTTCCACAAAACCAGTACAAGTTTGATGCGTCACGTGAAGCAATTACATTTATTGTTATAAGAACTTGATAACGAATATTTCGAAACACTTGGGCAACGGGCTCACCTGGAGAAAGAAAGTTCTATGTTGTAATCACATATTTTGAGACATTATACTTGTTATCTATGTAAATGCGACAGATAGACGAATATGTTGAAACGAATCTTGTTGAAGCCAGTCGTGCTGCAGGGGCACAAAGTATGATTGTAAACGCGACAGGTTGTGGGTTCGATTCCCGCTCGAGGAAATGAAATATTTATATACATTTTTATATTTTTATTCTTTCGCTCTGGTGTCGAGGCAAAGCAATGCCTCCAGAATACGACGTAAAATTTGAAACAGAGTGTTTTAAAACTAAGTTCCCTCTGCCTGCCCTGGTGTGTGCGAGATATGGCGTGAGGATAAAATAAAGAGGCTTTCTTTACATTGAGGCCAGAATTCAAATTAAACAATAACACGAAATGTTATCTATATATTATTTTTAGCAAAGTGTAAATATTCAAAAGATTTATTTTGATAGAATAAAATTCCCCAAATACGAGCCCTTTCTCCTGATCTTGAGCATTGAACTCCGTCGGGGTGACATTGCGGACGACTGCAGTACACATCCGCCTACGAATTTTGATACTTGAACTTGTATTAGGTTCCTTATAACATTAAAAAATTAAATTTCTTTATATGTAAAATAAAAAGAAGTCCTAGCTTGATGTACAAAGTCTTACTAATATAAAAAAAGATTTGTTTCTTTTCTTACTTTTTCAAGTATCTATTGATATAGGTAGTTTTAAAAAGTCATACTGATAGGTTGAATCTTTCTCATTTGCTCATTTCATTAAAAATATTATTTCGCTTTACTTATCGTTGTTTACGCGGCGTTGAGCTCCGCCACTCAGCACGCAATGCCTCCGGTATTCGGCGGAAAGTAAAGAACGGAGTGTTTTAACACTAGATTCCCTCTGCCTACCCTGCAGTGTGCGGGATACATTGTGAACCTATTTTTTTAGATTTACTACCTAAATTGGTATCCTAATATGACTTGAAGCTTACATGCCAAAAGCAAATAATATTACTTACTAAGTGCTTAAAAACATATCTCCTGTATTATAAAAATAATAATGGTTCGAACTATACTATATAGTATAAAAGGTACCTAGTACTTAAAAATCATATTAACATACAAAATCTCATAGTATATCTTATCTATTAGGCTATATACTAATAACTTTCATAGTAACTTACTATTATCTATTATATTTTTCCTTAACATTTTCCTTGATGGTACTACGCAGTTAGATTTTAGAGTGTTGCATCGAAATTTATCCCGTTGCTTTAAAGATGCAAAAAGAAAAATAAAAATTAACATTTTTATTTTTTGTTATTTACATTAATTTGTTCGTTTCTTTAATAATAATAATAATAAAAAAAATTAAGCAAAAGTTTCAAATATCCGCATATATTCGAGGACGAGGGAGACTCTATGTATCAAAATCGTTTTCGCTCTCTCGCTTTAAACGCACTGTGCACTTGCATTATAGCGTATGGATGCACCGTCTTGAATTTTTTTGCCAGTTTTTAACTGCGTCCTTGAATTTCGAGTTTAGATTACAGCGTACACATTACCAAAAACGCGATGGCCGCACACAGGTGCAATACTTCAGTTACATATTATATCTAACCACTTGTAATATAGAATAATGCGGGTGAATCATATGTATTACAAAATAGAAACGTTTTTTGTATGGCAACAATTAAATATGATGGCAACATTTTATGGGAGATATTTTATATCGGTATTGTAATTAATTTGTTTAATATCTTTAAAACTAACCTAAACTAAATTATATATAGACTCTGTGTATAAATCACGATGTATAAATGATTATTTCGGTTGGTGTCAGCGTCGGACGTTGATTGCAACAGAGCGAGTGTGCAACACAGATCACATTAGGCTAGGTCAAGATTCCTAACCCAGCTGAGTAGATATATCACAAATAAAAGTAATAAAAAAGGCGAGCTGCGACGCGGACCCAGGGCAATGCACTTTTTCGTGAACGGTCAAAGAAGATCGAATGAGCCTGGTCCTGCCCAACATTTGTAAGTAGCATGACAGTTTTATAGTTTACGCACGAACTAATATACGTCTTACGCCTTCACATATTCGATATGTTTTTGATCCTTCCAAAGCCTCGCTTAGTATTTTTAGGCAACTTGCTCGTCTCAACCAGAAACTGCTTGACATTATGATGGAAAAAGCACCTTGTAATGGATGCAATTGATATTAATTTTAAATGATATGACCCAAAATTGCCAACTACATCCGCGCGTTCAGCAAGTACATCAACATTCAAATATAACATCTAACACGAAGGTTGTAAGGTGAATTATTTTTAAAAGTCTTATCTAAACGTAATCCATACGCAACGGAATGCAAACGTGAGGTGGGTATATGCGAATCAGTTTAGCTAAGGTCATGATATTTGTGCACTTCAATACAATAATTTTAACCATACTTCTAGTGAATAAAATACAATTTTACTTTAGTGTAATATAATACATATCTAACAAGACAATAAAAAATAATAATAAAAAAGATCAAAATAAAAAATATTACTATACAACAAGTACATATCCTTATACCTTTATTACTTCATAGAATATAAATGACATTACAACACTTATATGAATTTATCTTATATTCTTCCCATTGTAATTTTCCGACTCTATATACAACCTTGTTCATTCAAGAATAACAATATATGCTGGTATTCAACAATAATAATATATTCTAAATCGTTTGAGTGATTTTATCTATGAATCTAAAAGGATCACGTATAAAGGAGTATATACTTGTATTTTGACATGGCAAGACATTTCTATATATTAAATGAAAAGTAGCATCACCTTATTATTGTTAATAATCATATACTAAATACATAGTATAAAATTGAACCTTGAGTACCCTCGACCGTAAATTGATAAGTGATAGTCACTGGGGTACACAGTCAATGGGTATAATAATAATACTTTTAAATACTGTAATTCGGAAATACATATGGAATCTAAACAATTTGAGTAAAACTATTCAAAATATATTTTCTTTTCAAAAATCACATCAAATCTTATATATGACAAGAAGCTAGATGCTATATGCTTTTCTCTTTTAGAAAGAACATTGCTTGGTTAAAAAGACAAGTAAAAATAGTACAGATCAAGGACAGTGATTTATATTACTATACAAAAGTACCTATTCAAACGTAAGAAGAACTTATCGATCAAATATAGATAAGTAACTCTATTTTTGGATTATATGAATTAGTCTTCTTGAATTATACGCAGTTAGATAAATATTCAATTACATATATTACTGACGTGCATATACATTCAATTAATTTTAATTAGGTGTAAACAAAGAAGAAATATTTTATTAACTTGGAGAGATTAATCTAGGAAAAGACATATTGAAAATATTTCGAAAATACCATACAAATTAATTCTGTTTCTAAAAGTGATCTAAGTATATTATTAGATTTTTTTCTAATTACAAGGATATTCTTTTACCTAAACTATTAACTGTTATTACGGTCATACTCAGATCGGTAAACAATTTTCATATAACGACCATATTTCAATACTTATGCTTAATAAATATAAATAAACATCAATTTTACCTTCTCCTTACTATATTTATAATGTAAATTATTTTGCGTTTTACTTAAGAGTGACGTCATCTGAATATTTATTTGAAATTTATTTTGCTAGCGAGATACGTTAGATATGCTAAAAATAATTTGAATTACTATTACGAATAGGGTAGATTTTTTTTTATGATTATTGGCCACTATTATTATTGCTTATGTTTATAATTGTGAATATACGAAACAAAATGTTCCCCAACATAATTAAATAGAAAGGAGGGGCATTTTTTTCATCCTTATGTATAGCGATAAATAGAAATATTATATTAAAATATTTTTTACATTTTTAAAGTGTTATTTCATACTTAGAAAGTAATCATTTTATTCATTTCCTAAATAAGTATGATATTAAAACGTTTTCTCACGTTATCATTGCTTACAAAAAATTTCAGGTTTCAAGAGCGAGGCCTTGGCTGGACCTGAATCTTGCTTTTCTCGACCATCTTTGCCGGAGTCAACGATGCCGTGCACCGACACGTATAAATACATACGAAGTACGCTCCTGACGAGACTGCCCGCCGAAACCGCGTCGAACGCAACGACCTAGCGCACGCGCACCTTTTCTTCTTTAAAAAATATATGTAAATCTAAAAAAAAAATCTCAACATGGACAATGCCGAACTATACCATAAAAGTAATACTTTACAAAAAAGGGATGCTTTGCAGTGTTTAGAAGAATATGCGAAAAAAATTAAATGGAAAAACGATGGGAACAATGTTATAGATATTGGTAGCGGAGATGGAAGTGTCACAACAAACATACTAACCAAATTTTTACCCAGTACTTGCACTAGACTAGTGGGATGTGATAAGAGTGATAGAATGGTACAATTCGCAAACAAACACCACGCGTCCGACTACATCAGCTTCACCGTCCTCGACATAGAGGGAGACTTACCTGAAGAGTTGAGAGGAAATTTCGATCACGCCTTTTCATTTTACACCCTACATTGGATAAAACACCAAGAGTGAGTATTTAAATATTTTTTATGATTTATATAAAAACATCTTTAATTCAACATTCATAACATTAAAATAAAACTGAAATGAGATGCATTCTTAAATAAATTTATGATAGCAATAAGTAAAATATATAAATAATATTTTTATATGCCTTATTTAATACGTATAATATTGAATACAATACAAGAAACAACGTAATACGAACACGTGGACAAAGCGTCCTTCGATACTTTGAGAGACCTTGGGATTATTTTTTTTTAAACTACAAAATTACATATTTTTTTTGTCTATAAATTATCATACCGTTTTTTTTTCAAATATATTATTAAAATTCATTTTTAAATTGTATATACTTATTAAATTTTGTCATTGATTGTTCTCTATGATTTTGTATATATCTTTTAATTATATAAAAAAAAAATTAAATTAAATTAGCTTCACGCTATATCCCGCACACAGCAGGGTAGGCAGAGGGAACCTAGTGTTAAGACACTCCGTTCCCCACTTTCTGCCGAATTCTGGAGGCATTGCGAGTTGAGTGGCAGAACTCAACGCCGCGCTTAACCTCGACACCAGAGCGAAGAAATGGAAATATAAATTTAAGTAAATATTTCATCTCCTCGAGTGGGAATCGAACCCACAACCAGTCGGTTTTGCAGTCACACCTCGTGCCGCTGCGCTTCGACCGGCCTCAACTTTAATTATATATAATAAAAAAAAATATCATTGATTGTTTTCTTTGGGTAGTGATGATGTCGCAAGGTGTACCGTGCAAAAGTGTATTTTTTTATATTATAAATGACCTCCACAATTTAATCGACTTAAAATATTCTGTAAATGTAGTAAACAATTTTTCCAATGAATGGAGCACAATATAAATTATCGTAGTCAGACCTCCTGCCAGGTGACTCGACGATCTAGTAAAAGTCGAAATTTGGGAGAAGCCTATGTCCAAAAGTGGGCGTAAAAAGAGCTCTAATAACCGATGGTCGATTACATAAGCGTAAATTAAGTGTCATTACTTATGCTATAGCAATCATGAACTCTATGTTATGTCGGTGAATTTATCCAAAATGTTAAATAATTTTACATATATGTTATACTCATTTGTATTTTGCTTAATTTTTTTAAATATATATTCCAGGATAGCATTCACAAACATATACAATCTGTTGACGAGGGGCGGTGCTTGCCTGCTTACTTTCTTAGGGCACATGCCCGTGTATGATGTTTACAGAACGTTAGCTCGCAACGCAAAATGGAATTATTGGCTGAGAGATGTCGAACGTTTCGTGTCACCGTACCATGATTGCCAGGTGATTAAGAAAAATTAAACATCATTTATAATTTATAATTAACTAACTTCTATGCCTAACAAGAAAAAAAATAGCTTCACGCTGTATCCCGCATACAGCAGATTTGGCAGACATAGATTTGATAGAGGTAGGCCTAGTGTTAACACACTTCGGTCTCCACTTCCCACGGAAATCTGGAAGCATTGCCTGTTGAGTGGCGAAACTCAACGCCGCGCTTTGCGTCGACACCAGAGCGAAGAAGTGGAAATATAAATTTAAATAAATATTTCATTCCCTCGAGTGGAGATCGAACCAGTCACATTTTGGCCAGTAGATGTGCATTGCCCCCGCGCCTGGATTGGCCTCTCTATCCATAACATATATTTTGTTTTTATTTTCTAGGACCCTGAAAAAGAAATTAAAAGAATGATGACATCCATCGGATTTAATAATGTTGATGTGCGTTGTACTGAAAAGTCCTACATATACAGCAGCTTAGAAGCTATTAAAAGTAAGTAAATGAACGAACTCTTAAATTCTTCCGCGTTTTTGTGGGGTCGTTTTCGAGACATCAGTCGAGAGTGATGGGTTCGCTTCCCACTGGAGAAAATTAATTATAATAAGATCTTTAATTTTCGGGATTTCTACACACTTTAAATGAAACTCTTAAGCCGGAGTAATTGCGTATCTATATTTAGTTTCGTATGTTTTTGTAAACCCGACATTTTAAGCGATTTACTAGTAATCCGCTTTTCAGTTTCCTAGCTGTAGTAATAAGACAAAGCGCGGCATTAAGTTCCGCTGTGTGGGGAAGGTAGGGTCTTAATTTCAAGTTTTTGCTATATAAGGCGTGAAGCTATAAATTTAGATATATTATTATATATTCCATAGAACATCATTTAAACTAATTGATGACTGATGCCGGTCATAGACCAGGGGAACAAACGTGTGTCTGTAAACGTGGTTGTGGGTTCGATTCCCACAAGAGGATATGAAATATTTAATATTTTCATTTCTTTGCTCAAGTGGCAAGGCAAAGCGCTTGGTGAGCTGAGTTGAGCCGTACTCAACGAGTTCGTCTCCACTCAACTCACTACTCCACACGCAATGTCTTCAGAATTCTGCAAAAAATGAGGAACGGAGTGTCTTAACGCTAGGTTCTCTTTGCCTACCCTACTATGTGCATGCTACAGCGTGAAGCTGTATCATTTAAACTAGTCACGTGGTAACCTCATCCACAACAATATCAATAATTAAACAAATAGTAGAGTTTTCTTAAACACATAATATTTAAATATATTTGCACGCTAATACATTTTCTTGGCAATTAGATGCAGTGGCAGCAATAAATCCGTTTAAAATACCAAAGGAACTTGTACAAGATTTCTTAGAAGATTATTCGAAAACTGTAGTCGATTTACAGCTCATAGACTATATATGCTATAATGGAGAAGGTACAGTCAGGATGAGAACAAGCTATCATCTTATCACGGTATTTGGCAAAAAATAACTAACTAGTAGAAATTGTTACAGTGTATGTTATATTATTATAAGATATTTTGTTATTTATTCTCCAATATAAATGCCTGATAGTACAAGGTAAAAATTATATTTATAATACTTGTTTTACTTCAAAAAAATAATATTATTATTTCGTTTTACACATTTGTAACAAATTTGTGAGTATTTATAGCCTATTTTTATTGGTTATTTCTGGGAATTAATAAGTATAAAATTTTATTAATCTTAAGAATTAAAATTTAAAATAACGCACATTTAAAATAAAAAAATAAATAACTTTGAAAAAAGGCTGTCGTGGAGATGGGGCACAAGCGAGCGACTGTATACGTGATGGTTGTGGGTTCGATTCCCACTCAGGGCATTAAATATTTACTGTCTTTATTTCTTCACTCTACTAAAGAGGCAACGTAATGCCTCAAGAATTTGGCGGAAAGTGGGTAATGAAAATGTCCTAATGGAAAAAGGAGTATTTTAACATTAGATTCACATTTTGCCGCTGCCAATCTTGCTATGTGCAAGATACAGCAATTTTAAAATAGAAATCTGACACGTACATTAGATAGGTAATAATATTAAACTTAAATTATATTACTTAATTGTTTAGTTGTAGTTCTAAATTATACAACTGTAGGCTCTATTACGTAAAACGCATACAATAGTATCAAAAAACAAAATTCAATGAAAAATAATTCAAATCAAAAGAACGAATTTCAAAACGAAATTACTTTTGAGTTAGGTACCTACTTACCATAACGTTGCGTTACTTGTCCTGCCTTTTTATAAGCTTTTGCTCCGGTGTATGCTTGCCTGACATCAAGTCTTAGGTTCAAGTTAAACATAAATCGATTCGTAGTTTCAAAGTTATCTATAATTAGGAAGGCATATTTAGTTAGGCGTTAAAATAATAGTTATATAAATATTTTTACAATCCTCTAATATGGATGTTAAAATGACTGATATTATAAAATTTCAAGAAAACATTTAAATCCAATCATTGTTAAATGATGGATAAAAGTTGTATAATTTATTTTTTCTTGTTTTTTTATTTAACTTGTTTAAAATAGTAAATAAGAAATATTATAGAGGAACACAAAATATCTGGCTGCCTAAAAATATAAAAAAGAAATAAAAAACATAATAGAGTGATACTGAAATAAATGTATAATCGAAACACAAAAGCTAAATTTTCTTTTCAAAATAGAAGAATTAACAGCCGGTCCAATGGATATTCTAGGACTCATTGAGAAGATTTTAATGGATGGAGATGGCTTTTTTTAGTTTTTAAGTATGAAATTGTTTTGTTACTTTTTTAATAGTCTAATAAAATATTTAATGTTAATCGAATATCTTTAATTGTTCGAATCAAATTACTTCAGATAAATTATTATATTATATGAATATATTCCATTTACAGCTTACTTACAAATATGTACTATATTCAATATACATATATAATTATAAGCGATGCAAATTAAAGATATTAATGTATTATAAGGTTCAATGGTGATTGTAATAAGCTAATAGATAAGATTTTTTTTATTAATTATAAATTATTAATATAAATAAATAATTTGAAAAATAAATAAATTTATAATTTAATTACTATTATTGATACACACAGTTCAATATTTTCCGGGGTTCCATAAGTCAACTTGAAAACTGTCCACAAAATTATAAAAGCAAAACCATCATAAATCCTTTATTTAAAAAAAATCTATGATTTATTAATGTCAATAATTGTTAAGTAAAAATGCGGGTGATGTTAGTCGGAGTACGGTGTCCCGATGTCTGAAAACTTTGGGGCTAATTGGAGGTGCTGGGGTAAAGAAGCCTTTAATGATTACAAAAAAAAAATGAAAAAGCTAAGTTGAGTTTATCGAAATAATACTCGCATTGGATGGCATTAGTTTGATCAAAGGCACTTTCTTTCTTTTTTGGTAGCTTCACGCTGTACGTGGTAGGTAGAGGGAACTTGGGAATACGAGGTAGTGCTAAGATTTCCATTAGGTTCCCATTAAGATACTTATTTTCCCCGCTTTTCACTGAATTCTGGAGACATTGCGTAATGAATAGCAAGACACAAGGCCACGTCAGCCTGGTTACCAGAGCGAGGAAATTAAAATATTAAATATTTTATTTCATCGAGTTCCCCTGTTAGGACTGGCCTCAAAAAGGAAAAAGAACTATTTTAAAGAAACTGACATTTCTATCGTTTGGAAGTGATAATGGGTAAGTAGAACTACCAACAGATGGCAGATACATCATTAAGTCAAATCAAATTCCGACCGTAAGCCAAAAGATAGGACGGTAACAATATACTACGGCCACAGTATAATATACGAGAATACTTTACACTTCCAATTGCAAAGAATATCTAAGCATTGGATTTCAAATTGGAATTGGAAAAAGGCGATGGTTCCGCTGGGTCGTGACTATTGAAAGCGAAGGACATCAGCATCAATCAGCTGCCGATAGTTTCTACTTCGAATATATGTAGATGAACGCTGGCGTTACATACAAAGAGATATTAGAGGATCCTGGCATACATTGCTATGCAGACGATAGCACAGATATTGCGGCCACGCTGATCTTTCTTGGAATAACGTCAACTAATGTCAAACTAAACTTGTTGTTCGGTTCAGGAAGGTCGATACAACAAGAGTACCCTCAAAGAACGCGCATGTCTTCACTTTAAAAGCCAGCAACGCACCTATAGCTCTTCTGGTGGCTCTCCTGTTACACCGGGTCATGGGTGGGGTGATCAGCATCTGATGACTAGTTAGTTCGTTTGCCTAGTCTTTTCCATAAAACGAAAATTAGATTGATTTAAGGCCAGATGAAAACTCTTGTGAATTTTATCTATCTATTAATAATATCGCACCTAGTCTCAATTAGTGTCATAATTCAAAAAAACAAAATATCTAGAAAAACGCGTTTGAAATTTATGCAAGCCTAATTTTTCACTCAATTTTTGGATCATAACTCAAAAAGTAACAAAATTATTGCAATATGATTTTGAGAAAGTTATTATGATTTTTGAAGCTCTTTTAAATGGTATAGTAGATATATTAAAAATATATTAAAAAAATAAAAAATATTCAGTTGTGTCACTTTATGGATAAAATGTTGTAATTTTGTCACTAGCGCCATCTAAGTTTAAATAGTAAAGCTATAATTATGCCACTACTTGGGATACTATTTTAAGATATTTTGAAACTAATAGTACAATAAACGAGATTTTCAATTTTTTTGAATTGTGACACTATTTGAACCAAGGTGCGATATATAGATAGTTCACATGAACAATCGGTTTTAAAGTTTACCATTGGCACATGGCATGGAGTGCAGTGGTCCTTTTGGAGAATGGAGGAGATATGTACTAAGTACCAAGCGTCACTACAGAGGATATTGAAGACCAAAATAACGTGGAGTAGGTTGAGATGAAAAAAATCTCATTTAATTATGCTCTATAATATACTTCTGTATACGAGTATATCAAGATTATCAATAAAAATTGTTGAATCTATTCGATTCTCCAAAATATGTCCTGGTATTATATGGACTTCATTACAAGGCAACTTGTAAATTAAACAATATAAATTTTGTAAATAAAATAAATAGTAACCAACATGTTTATCTTTTTTCAGCGTCAAGCCTTATCCCGTATCTAGTCAAGACTGGGTACCAGCCAAGATATGCCGTCCTCCCATATTGGATTCTCCAAAATATGTCCTGATATTATATGGACTTCATTACAAGGCTACTTGTAAATTAAACAATATAAATTTTGTAAATAAAATAAATAGCAACCAACATGTTTATCTTTTTTCAGCGTCAAGCCTCATCCCGTATCTAGTCAAGACTGGGTACCAGCCAAGATATGCCGTCCTCCCATATTGGATTCTCCTAAATATGTCCTGGTATTATATGGACTTCATTACAAGGCTACTTGTAAATTAAACAATATAAATTTTGTAAATAAAATAAATAGCAACCAACATGTTTATCTTTTTTCAGCGTCAAGCCTTATCCCGTATCTAGTCAAGACTGGGTACCAGCCAAGATATGCCGTCCTCCCATATCTGCGCTAATTCTAGCTATTCTAATTCTCTATCTACCTACCTAGAATTAGCGTTTTATTATTATAACACTATAATATAATAATTATTATAACACTAGACCTCTGTCTAGTGTTATAAGACACTTTGTTTCCCACTTTCCGCCAAATTCTAGAGGTATAGTATTGTAATAAAATAACATAATTATTTTTAATTTTATTTTAACTATATATATATATATATATATATATATATATATATATATATATATATATAATTTTAATCTTTTTTCTGGCTAAATTCAGTAAATAATTTTAAACACAAAATATTTCCTTCCTTCGACAACATGGATACTTTGAATAAATAAGTGTCGTAAAAAAATTTATTTCCCATAAGTGATTTGGCAGTGGCGTCAAAATTGACAACGCTTATGTAAGGCCCCTGAAATTAAATGCCAAAAGTTATTTCAAGTATTTTTTACACAAAAAAAACATAAAATATATTTGTGCTAATATTATAAAGCTAAACAGTTTATTTTATACTAGAGTCCAGTCGTGGCGCAGCGCAGGGGCACAAGATGTAACTGGAAACGCGGCGGTTGTGGGTTCGATTCCCACTTGAGGAAATGCGCATTAAAGCGCGGTGGGAATGCAGTGTTTTAATAGTAGTTTTTTTTCATATGATTTTATTTAATTTCATTTTAAATTATAATATAGATAACATAGATAGCAGCGGCACGAGGTGTGACTGTAAAACCGACTGGTTGTGGGTTCGATCCCCACTCGAAGAGTTGAAATATTTACTTAAATTTATATTTCTATTTCTTCGCTCTGGTGGTGAGGTTGAGCGCGGCATTGAGTTCTGCCACTCAACACGCAATGCCTCCAGAATTCGGCAGAACGTGGGGAACGGAGTGTCTTAACACTAGGTTCCCTCTGCCTACTCTGCTGTGTGTGGGATACAGCGTGAAGCTGATTTATATAGATAAAGTATATACTATGTCATCGGAAAAAAATATAAAATAAGTGTGTGCTAATATTATAAAGCTGAACAGTTAATTACTACTATATGACTAGGTATTATTTATGTGATATAGATAAAGCAATACACATTACAAACCTTTTTTACGAAGCAATTGGGCGATTTGTAATAATAATTTATCATGGCGGCGATTGCGAAGTGTTTACAGGGATCATTTAACTTGTAAGTCCATAAAACTTTTTGGGTGTTTCCCGACATTGTGAACATTACAATTTTTATCTAAAAATGTTAAATAATTTTATGTTTATAATAATATAATATAAAAAAGAAAACATTATTAGGGCTGTCGTGGCGCAGGGGCACAAACGTGCAATTGTAAATGTGATGGTTGTGGGTTCAATTTCCAATGGGGGGAAAGATATTTAATTACATTGTTTATAATATTTCCATTCCCTCCCTCTGGTAACGAGGCTGCATTGAGTTTCACCACTCAACGCACAATTACTCAAAAATTCGACGGAATGTGGGTAACAGACTTATCTTAATGGGTAACGCAGTGTTTTAAAAATACGTTACGAGGCTCCCTCTACTTACCCTGCTATGTGCAGGATACGACGTAGACGTCCATTATATATTATTTAGGTTCACACGTAATATAAATAAAAAAACCAGACAAGCGCGGGTTTTCCCCACCGAGGGTTCCGTACAAAAAATGGAGGCCTCAAGAATTTTATGTAAGACTTTTCTGAAATTCAAGCTTAGCTTAGCTAGAGCCCTTTCATCTGATACCTCACTTGAACTAGCGATTTTAATACCAAATTTTGCCCCCTTAGGCCATTATTTTTTTAGGATTTAACCATAAATGTATAGTTTTCAGATTTTTATCTAGCTGCCAAATTTTACAATTCTAGGTTAACCGGAAATATCTACCCTATTAATTTTGATTCCCTTAATAGTGAGCGAAATACGCGTTTTTTACTATTTAAGCCTATTATTTCTTAGAATTTAACCACAAATGTATAGTTTTCAGATTATTTCCTGAATACTAGAAGTACTTACTACCTGTAGATGCTAGCTGCCAAATTTCATAATTCTAGGTTAGTCAGAAGTATTTTATTAATTTTGATCCTATTCATTTTGATTAGTGTCGAAATACAAGTTTTTTGGTATTTTAAAACATTTTTAAAGCGTTAATCCACACTTAGGAAAGAAAAGTACTTATTTAGAAAACGTATAAAAATTTGAACATAGCGGAACTCGAACCCACGCCTCCTGGAAACCGACCAGGCGCTCTGACCACTAAGCCAAACGTTCTCATCAAGCTACGTCGAAATTTTTATACGCTTGTTCCAACTTATTTATGTTGTTAGCATCTCTGTAGGGAGATTTTTACTAATTTCCACTACCCAAAGATAATTACTAAGAATTATCGAAATTATCGAAAAAGAGAATACCATTTAGTATTTACTAAATATTTTTTAACATTTTTAAAGTGTTAATCCACACTTTGGAAAGAAAAATACTTATTTAGAAAACGTATAAAAATTTTGAACGTAGTGGGACTCGAACCCGCGCCTCCTGGAAACCAAGCAGGCGCTCTGACCACTAAGCCATACGTTCTCATCAAGCTACGTCGAAATTTTTATACGCTTGTTACAAACACAATACAATAAGTAAGTTTTTTGGTATTTAAGGCTATTATTTTTAGGATTTAACCACAAATGTATAGTTTACAGATTATTTCCTGAACTAGTACTGCCTGTAAATGCTAGCTGCCAAATTTTATAATTCAAGGTCAACCGGAAGAACCCTATAAATATTGATTCCCGTTATAGTATAGAAATACGCGTTTTTTGCGATATAAACGGACATATCTTTTCTCTATGTAAATATAGTAGAAACGTCACGTTTACAGTTACACGCTTCTGCCCCTGCGCCACAACGGGCCCCAACGGCATTCAATATTAATGTTATTGTTAGTAAAGCTCACCTCATCTATATGAGTATTAGTAAGGTGATTTATGTTAAATACTCCAGATGTCCTATCGACATCCATATCTAAGGTGACATCGGTCAAATTCTTTCGTTTCGGTCCATTACAAAACTCATTTTTTTTAACAGTAACAGTGTAACGGCCCTGCAAAAATACAAAAAATAATTTTACATAGTTATATGTAATAGTTTATACATTATAGATAAAATAAGTAAATAATAGCAATAATAATTTACCATCGATTACATTACGAATACGAATTTTTAAAGTGTTATTCGACACTTAGGAAAGAAAAATACTTATCTCTATATATAAAAAAATTGTAAATATATTTTGTCTGTACATTTAATAATTTTGGCTAAAATGGATATAAAACACCTAAAAAAAATAATAGAAAGCATTTTTTTTTTTAATTTCTTGTCTGTCTGTCTGTCTGTCTCTTTGTCTATTTGTATGGTCACATTTTTCTCTGAAAGTACTGAACCGATTTACTTAAAAGTTTCACCAATTGCTTTGTTTTAACATTTAAAGTTTGTTTCATCAAAATCGGTTCATTAAAAAAAAGTTATCGTCATTTGAATGAACTCAAGGCATTAGTTTGCCTGCGAATGTTATATAGCAATGCTGGTAAGATTCTTGGCCAAAGAATGACATTCGGAACGTCTTGGTTATATGACTGTTGATAAAAATATATATTTTTGAAGCACTATTATAAAATCTGTTATACAATAAAGTAAACAAAATTGAATTGTTAGTGGAGATTACCTTCATAAATCAACAGTTAAGTTTAAGTCGTAATTAATTCAACACAGAGATAAAGAACGATTTGATCTTCGCAGAAATATCAAGTAAGTACATAGATTATTTTGTTCGTTCTTTGGAAATAAATCTATATAAAAATGCCTAAAAACATCCTTTCTACGTGTACACTGTAATAACTACATATTTACCAATTCTACATTTAGCTAATAATATATGTAACTAATTTAAAAAACAGTTACAGTTATTTTACAAAGAATATTATGAATCCTTACCCAAATCAATAATTTAACATTTAAGGCTGTTTCTGAAGCTATAAATTAAATTATTCACTAACATCAGCACATTTAACAGAGTTTTAAAATTATGATGAGACTTACATAACAGGTAAAAAGGACGTAATGTTAAAAAAATATATATACGTATAATAAATAATTTGCTTTATGTATATTTCATAAATATCAAATATCAACATTGATTGTATTATTTAATTCAAAACAATCAAAAAATTCTTATAGAAATTACGATAATAAATTAAAAAATCATTTTAGAATATTACAGATTAAAGTAATAAAAAATCATATTAGAAGTCATTATAGTTGTCAATCAATTCTGTTTAATAAATCAATAATCATGTAGTTTAAGCTGCTGCCTGCCGTGTGCGAGGATACAGCGTGAAACCGATTTGATTTTTTGAGTACTTACAAAATTATTCGCAGGTGTCATAACGCTAATTCTTATTACTGAAACTATTATTAACAAATCAAAACATATAGCAAAGCGCATATTGTAGTATGTAGGTTACTAAACAGTATTTGATAGTTACTGTAAATAAATCATTAGAAGTAATATAAATTTTGCATAAATTTATATATAATAATAGCTACCTCGTTACCAGGGCTTGCAGAGGACATTTATAATATATAAGACTAGCGGCCACTAAGTGCGCATCGGATTCGCCGACAGAGGGTTCTGTAACATTTCAGGACTGTGATTTGGAAATACCTTATAGATTATGATGATTTAGATGATGATGATTCGGCGAAAAAAGTTAACAAACTTACGTTAGCAGGCTTATATACTTATTTAGTATGAATGAACTACAAATATAAGTTTTTAATTATTTTTTTCATAAATTACTAATAAGTTTATAATAATATAATAATCTGATATTAAATTCAATCCTAAAAATAAATTGGTTATTCTGTTTTGGCTATAATAATATAATAATAATAATCTTTATTTAGAAATATAACATACAAATTACATGCACTGAGATCTCCCAGTAAGTAGTCTGAAGACACTTGTGTTGGGAGTAACTCGCAACTCCCATAGCGAAAACCAATACTTGTACGTAATATTACTAACATGAATAATATCTTGAGGTAGTGCACTGAAAGAAAAATACAAAATGAAAATGAAAAATACAGCAATGTGTATAAAAGAAAAATACAGCAATGGCTATGCATTAAAATATAGTAATTCAAGTGTTTTGGGTATTTAAATGTTAAGTGTTTTAGTGTTTTGGGATTTGACTATCGTATTTAATACAAAAATGTTTAGTTATTTCACATCTGACTAGGTAAACCGTAACTGCACGCAAACTGTAAACGTAGTTTTTTCCCACATAAATTCCGATTCCGCAAAAATTTCGGGTTAAAATATTGCTCCGCAAATCTCTATCAATTATTGAGAAATTTCAAGCACTACATGTCGGCTTGAGAGAGTGCTAACTCACATTGGAGAATCCTAAATCTTGAAATCTCGTTTTATTTATTTATTTATTTAATCTTGAATTTTTCCCATCATCATACAAATAATAATTTATATAAGCAATATCAAACAATAAAACATTGAAAACTTAAGTTTTTGCCACATTTTACAGTTATAAGATAATTCTTTTAGAAAGTAGAAAAACAACATACTTTAAATTGATATAACTTTTTTTTTATCAAAATAGTCTTTATGTTGCTCCACAGCCCCTTCTATCTTTCAGAGTTAATCCCATAATAATCGCTTCAGCTGGTCCGGAGGTTGGGCGGGATAAACAGGAAGACAGACAAAAATGTTAAAATTGCTTAATTGTATTTTGGTATCGTGTAAATAACTATATGTGCTTGAAAAAACACAGATATGTTGATATCAAAGACAGTCCCTTTAATTTTATTTAACTATGACGATCTGCACCTTAATTTGCTTGCACTTTATGCCCGTGATGGATGGAAAATCAAAAAGATATGGGGAGCCATACCATTGACATATTATTATTTTTTACAACTTAGAATCGAACCCACGACGGTGACGTATGAAGCCAAACACTATATTATTCTATTACAATGCGCTACCACGACATTAATGATTAACATTCACTTTTTAAAAACATAAAAACTATATTATTTTGACAACCCTAAATAATATGATCACCAAACACGACATTATGAATGGAACTCAATAATATTGACTGATAAAAATCTACAATAATCATGTACAGTTACTGTTAGAGCGTCTAACGCAACGCGTTATAGTACGAAAGACGAAGATGATAACTCGGGATTTGCTCGAGCGTCATAGAGACCTATTGGGTTGTTATACCAATACATATTTTTTGATCGGTGGGGTGAGCGGCTATAGATTTTCAAAAATGTAAAAATCTGTTGCATGGACATACTCAAGCGCGTCAGATATTACTATCATTAATTTCCTATGTATTTTTAATAATGTAAATATTTTAATCTGACTGTTTTCGTGATGGAGGTGGTAGTACGTAAGAGTTAAAAATGAAAACAAAAAACATCGAGCGCGTCAGGATAAGATTATATGGTATATATGGTTCATCTTCATGCCCTAGACCTGCTATCTCATAATCTGACGATTATCTGAAGGCACTTGCTTAATCTGACAATTATTATTATTTTTTTAAATAAATAAAATAAACAAATCAGCTTTACGTTGTATCCCGCACACAGCAGGTATAGGCAGAGGGAACCTATGTTAAGACACTCTATTCCCCACATTTTTATTACTTCGACTTATGAAATTCGTCAGATTATATATTTTTTGTAGTCTTTGAATTATTCCCTTCATAATAAAAGCAAAATTAGCCACGCTCGAGAATGTCCAGATTACGTTTTTTTTTACAACTTTGTAGCCCTCACCCTTCTTTACGTTACTCTTAAATTGTCAGATTAGTGGAAATAACAGAAATATTTACGTATAAAATAACTATTTCTTGCAGAAAATAGACTACAGTTACAAATTCTAATATAATTTTCTATACTCTTATGCCTTTTGGTATATTGTATCTTTTCCTATTATTTTATATGCCTTATTAAGTGTGGTAAAATACTAGTGATTAGAATGATCATTCAATTTTTCACTTAATTTTTTTCACTTTCGACTAATTTACTGACAATACAGAGTGTGAGACAGAATCTAACGACAAACTTTGTTTATAAATTAAATTAGCTTCACGCTGTATCCCGCACACAGCAGGGTAGGCAGAGGGAACCTAGTGTTAAGACACTCCGTTCCCCACTTTCTGCCGAATTCTGGAGGCATTGCGTGTTGAGTGTCAGAACTCAACGCCGCGCTTAACCTCGACACCAGAGCGAAGAAATGGAAATATAAATTTAAGTAAATATTTCATCTCCTCGAGTGGGGATCGAACCCACAACCGGTCGGTTTTGCAGTCACACCTCATGCCGCTGCGTCACGACCGGCCTCTATTTATTTTTGTAATTTTGTTTATTTTGTATTTATATCAAATAAGATCAAATTTATTTGTGATGATCATGTATATCAAATCCTTCAGCAACAATTGTGTTGTACTTTTAACTATTCCTATTTCTATTCCTGTGTTGTCTGTAAGAGATTACTATCAGCAATAAAACCGCCTTTGCACGCTCTGGATTGTTTTTAAGATTGTCTTTATTTTTCTCTGTAACAGCTTTGTGTGCAAAAAAGTTTATCTATCTATCTATTCCCGGTTACAGTGGACGAGGCACAAGAGGTGTGCTAAGACCGTAGCATTTGGCGCTTTAGCACACGATTTAGCATGTACCTAACTTACTCTACCTTAATCTGATGCGCTCGAGAATTTCAGATGATCTTTTTTTTACTAATCTGATCCTTTAACTTAGAGTGGCGGCCATATATATGGGGCTCATATTTGGTGAAAGTACGTAACCGAGTTCGAGGTATCCAAAGTATATTAATCTGCCGCGCTCGAGTAAATCCTGATAGTCCAGTCCTTCGTCTTCCGTACTATTATTAAAGGTACGCTAACTACATTACTACTAATGCTATAAGTACAAAAATAACTCGATAGGCCTGCCTGTCTGCTACTGAGCCTAACAGACAGACAGGCATATCGCCCAAGCTACTAAACTGATGTTAATTAAAGTTGCAAATTATAAATCTTAAGAAGATGTACAAAACATCCGGAGTATCTTACAAGGATAACCCACAATAACCATTTTTATCTTTAACATATTACAAATAAATAAAGAGTTACTTACAAAACAATTTTAAACAATAGAGTTTTATTTTTTATCCAATAAAATACATTAGCCACGTTGCCCATTTACTGTACATTATTTCATCTAAAATGATTTGAGATGAAATTATGAAGTTTTTTATATTAGATATTTGTATAACTACACGGTAAACAAATATTAAAACATGAAAGCAATTTAGTTCATTAAATAAATAATCATATAATTCAAACAAATTAAATTAAAAAGTCACTGTAAAGTATACATACATACAGCGGGTTATTGTAAATGCGAGACAGGTTGTGGGTTCGATTCCCATTCGGGGAAATAGAATATGATTGTGTATTTTTGTGAAAATATATAGAGTTTGTGTGATTCCTCAATAGAAAATATCATTTTGTATTGTATCATAAAATAGCTTTATTGCTTATATATAGGTATCCAGTAGTATATAATATTTTTTTTATCTTACATATTTTATTTTTTTTAATATTTTAAATATTTTTACGTCGATATGACTATCATTTATACTATTTTTTTATTTGAGAAAATAATTTATTGGCTGTAAGAATGTTCATTGTTATTTAAAAGATATTCTTATTTATATTCTAAACTTAAGAATCAAGAAACTGCTTAAAAAATGCTTTCTTCGCATGCATTGTAATTACTATATTATTTAAAAAATTATATACAAATTTAATGAAATCAAATGAACGCGGGGGAATGAATTTTTATTTATTTCAATTTTTATTTCTTCGGTCTGGTAACTAGGCAAAGCGCAGCCTTGAGTTCCGCCACTCAACACGTAATGCCTCGAAAATTCGGCTTTAAGTGAGGAACGGAGTGTCTTACAACTAGGTTTCCACAGCCTACTCCGCTATGTGCGGGATGTATTTATTATTTATGAAGCCATCGAAATAAATGTTAAAGAAATGTTGTAAACTACATATTAAACAGGCAAATATCTGTTCGCAGTGCGTTTGTCAATCACGTTAATTTCAGAAACTTAACTGACAAATAGACAAAAGAAGGCAACTCTAAGGTTTTAATTATTTTCATATTAGAAATCTTAAGTGCACTGCAAACATACATTATATACGTATAAAAAAATACGTAATTCAGTGTATTAAATAATAATATTATTCAGTGTATTAAATATAAATATATTATTATGAGAATATGTAATATTAGTAATCCATCTTTTTTCTTTGGAACAAATACCTCGTATTTTTATTCATCGATTAAACATTGACAGATGTAATAAAATAACATCATTATTTTTAATTTATATCAACTATATTTAAAATTTTAATCTTTTTTCGGGCTAAATTGATTAAATAATTTTAAACAAAAAATATTTCCTTCTTTTGACAAAATGTAGACTTTCAATAAATAAGTATCGTAAAAAAACTTATTTCCCATAAGTGATTTGGCAGTGGCATCAAAACTGACAACGCTTATGTAGGGCCCCTGAAATGAAATACCAAAGTTATTTTAAATATTATTTACAGAAAAAAATATAAAATATATGTGTGCTAATATTATAAAAAAAAAAAAAAAAAAATCAAGTGAGGTGGGCGGGTGCCTTGTCGGATGAATACACTCTTACATGTGGTGTAAGGCAAGGTGGGCTTAGCTCCCCCACCCTTTTTAACCTCTATATTAATCAGCTGATTGAGAGACTCAGTAGCGTCCATGTTGGATGCTACATAGATGGCCAATGCCTCAATAACTTAAGCTATGCTGATGATATGGTGCTGCTGAGTCCCTCAATCAGAGGTTTAAGAGAATTGATAAGTGTCTGTGAATCGTATGCGGCGGTAAATGGTTTGGTGTATAACGCTAAGAAAAGTGAAATTCTTGTATTTAAGGCCGGTCACCGTTCACCTAGTCATGTGCCGCCAATTACTCTAAACGGGTCCTTATTGAATAAGGTTATAAAATTTAAGTACTTGGGTCATATAATTACAGAGTGCCTAAGCGATGACGAGGACATTGAGAGAGAGCGTAGGGCGCTGGCGGTAAGAAGCAATGCCATCAAAAACATCCTGTAAAAAAACCCAAGTCTCGCAGCTCAATCTTTCTACCGTAAAAAGTTGTGAGATCCATGTAATACCAAGTCGGTTAATCTATTTAGTCTCTACTTAAAGGACCTTCGGTCTTAAGTTATTACAGTAGTTATTATCATGCCAATATTAAAAATATTTTACGTTTTAAACAAATAGATCGACTTGGACATCGCATTAAAACACAACCTATCGAAAGACATAATATTCGGAATAATATTATATTCGGACATAATATTCGGACTTCATATTCGGAAGGACTCTGGTAAGGAATTCGGTTGCTGGCCCGTCGTGCTGTGTAGTGTGATACATACTAATAATCAAATCATGCGATGTCCAAGTCGATCTATTTGTTTAAAATGTAAATTATTTTTAATATTGGCATGATAATAACTACTGTAATGACTTAAGACAGAAGGTCCTTTAAGTAGAGACTAAATAGATTAACCGACTTGGTATTACATGGATCTCACAACTTTTTACGGTAGAAAGATTGAGCTGCGAGACTTGGGTTTTTTTACAGGATGTTTTTGATGGCATCTCACTTCTTTTTGTAGAGTTCTACTTTTTGGTACCTATCTACACTTATTATTTTTTATTATACAGTAATAATGATTCATTAACTGCAAATGTAATTTTGTAATCCTATACATTTATATGGGATTACAAAGTTATTCATGCAGTTGGTGTATTTGGAAAACTGGACCGAAATTACAAAATATTTAAGTTTTCCCATGATTAAGACACTAAACTCTATTTGTATTCTAAATTTGAAGCTTCTATGTCTGCTAGAAGTGCCTTGGACTTTTGATGATCGGTGAGTCAGTCAGTGAGTGACAAAATTTAGAAACTTTAACAAGTTGTCATTCTTAAAC